>JXCR01106753.1:62190-85806 GCA_002079205.1 Phalaenopsis hybrid cultivar | reverse complement strand
GTTCTTTATATATATATATATATATATATATATATATATATATATATGTATATATATGTATATGTAAATATTGAAGTTTAGGTGTTAGATGTGTAATTTATATAATTTGGATTAAAATGGTTATTAGTCATAATGAAAGGAATGTAGCTTTTTTTGGGTCCACTCATACAACCTATCTGTATCTTTTTTATTTTAATATATTAGCCCTTGGGCTTTAAAATATATATATATATATATATATATATAAGCCAACATAGTCTATGCATGAAAAAGTGTGTTTCACCCTTTAAAAGTTAAAATTGTGGTATTTTTAGGTAATATCAAAGACTTGGGTGGTGTAAAAGTAAAAAGTAAAGTTTAGGTGTTAGATATGTAAATACATAGGAATTGGGTGGTATGTATGTAAATATCCCAATTAAAAAAGTCATCAACTTTCGATAAGTTAAAAACTTCCATTTACCAGTACTCAATTGGCTGGTGAAACTTTTTGAGCGAGAAAGAAGGTAGAGATTAAAAATTAAAAAAATCATAACAATGGAACAACCAATTAATCTTAGTATAGTCAAGCCCCAAGAGAAGTATAAAAATACAATAAAATATACATGCAAAATTTGTCATCATGTCTAATTAATTTTCTCACAATTATCATTCATGAGGAACAAGCAGCATTCAATTTTATGCTTGAAACCCAAAACAAGATCTTAAGTTATCATTAACATACCAAGGTATTTTTTGCAATAAAAAAAGAAGTGAAAACAAACAAATGAATTAAAGATGCAAAATTTTGAATTTCAAGCGAATAGCTCATAGATTACAAACAAAGAAGTTAGAAAAATAAAAAAATATTAGAAGGCCAGAAGTTAACCCAAAAGGCATGCAAAGAAAATTAGCATCTCATGTAGAATACGAATATGGATGAACATTCATAAAAACAATACGAAACAGTTAAAAATTAGGCTAGTGATGATTAAAATAAAGACAGTTACTGGATAAACATCATATCAATAATTTAGATGTCTCGTTCTCCTAAAAGCCAGATTTTTGGAATTAATCCTTCTTTTCCTGGCTTCACAGTAGAACTAGCAGTTCATTATAATTATATTATAAATTCTGATGCCCTCGCATGCTTCTTACAAAAAACCACACTTCTTCAATAAAATTAGATGGGAAAGCAAGGCCAAACAGTTTCTTTCTTCTGTTCCATTTTATGAAACTACCACTAAGCCAGGTACAAAATTTTCAAAAACTTGGCAAAATTGCTATTATTCGAAGCAACATAATATATAAAATGAAATATATCAGTAGAGAAGTGCTTAACAAAGGTCAAAAAGAAAACTTACAAAATTTAAAATTAAAATNAATATATCAGTAGAGAAGTGCTTAACAAAGGTCAAAAAGAAAACTTACAAAATTTAAAATTAAAATAAAAAAAGGTTAAAAAAACTCACATAATACTTGATGGGCCGTTAGGCGATCTTGAGGATGGGGGCAAAGCATTTTTCTAATAAGGTCCTTAGCACTATCAGATATTATGGGCCAAGGTTCCGATACAAAATCAATATGGCCCTTCAGAACTGCATCAAATATACCTTGTTGTGTTTCTGTGAAAAAATAAAAAAGAAAATCCTCAGTTTCAGAAATTAGAATGATTCCACAGCTAAACTATGGGGATGATTCAGAGTCGTACCGGCCCAAAAAGGAGGCACGCCANAAAGCACGGGCTTGCAGCTGCTGTCCATGAGGAATGGCCGAGAAAGGTGGTTGGCTTTATCACCATTCGAAAATTTTTTAAGTAGCCACCAAGAAGATTGCTAGAGGGAAAGATGGAGATGACTATTTATGTCATCCCTTGGGTTGGCTTAGGGTTCTACTATTTATGTCATCTCTTTTTTTTACATCATGATTATCCCAGGTGAGACATATAGGATGGAAGCCCAAGTCCCACCATTGAACATGATAAGTCTATAAAATATAAAGAGAGAGAGAGGGAGATAGGAAAAGACAAAAAAAATGCTACTTAGGGTACTAGTTTCGTTTACTAGCACATACATAATTTTGTGCACAAAGAATAGTGGGTGCATTGTTTGGGTTGGACAAGAGTGTACAAGGTTCAGTGTTCCATATGCAGTGTCATGGCGTTGTCCCCTCCTGTATAAGCAAAGAACCCAAAGCCTTGGCACCACATTCGCAGCGCCTCGGTGCTAGCTACCCCAATTCATATCATGTCTATGTATACCTTGTCATGTCATCATAAAAGTTANATATAATATTATGAATGTGGTATATATAGAGGTACATATCTAGAAGATAAGTGTTAGGTGACATTAGCATTCAAGTGAGAGAATGTTGAAATGTGGAACATGAAAGAACACCCACAACCACAGACAAAGAAGCATTCTAATGCCTTATGCATAGTGACATTGCTGTTGTCATGTCAGTACAGGTGTAAGCTACGTCGGACGGTGTAAACTTACGCCAAGTAGCGGCGTAGCCATGCCGCAATCCTTTGACTCCTGCCTTCGGAACACAGAGAGTGCGAACTAATTACATTGTGGAGTGGCGTACCTACGCCATGTGTGGTTATCTCTACAATTCAGTTCTTAGGTCCTCGATTCAAAGCTGCGATAATGACTTTATGCACGGTGAACTCTCAAAGGTTTTGCTATGGAGCGGTGAATTTCGAAATAGGAATTTCAGAGCATGAATTTTTTTTTGTGGGATCAAGAGAGTATTTGGAGCAGTATTCTTGTAAATTCCAGTGTTGTAAAGAAAAGATTTGAGTGGTAAAATTCTCTGCACTTTTTTCCTTTTATAGTGAATTTTTGGTGTGGTGTCGATCAATGATTTCTTCCTTTCTCGGATTTTTTCCAAGTAAAATTTTGGTATGTTTTTATGTGATTATTTTGTTGTGGGTTTCTATTCTATAGTTTGTTCCGGATTTCTCAAATCAGTGTGATCCTATTTTTTGTGATGCGGTTTTGATTGTAAATTGGTTGGAGCTCTCAGTGTATATTACATCCCTACATGTAGCACCTTGGCTTTGAGCACTGCTCGACCGGTCTTTTTAATCAAAACAAAAACACAACCATGCCTGAGGACTCTTTAACTTCCAGAAGGCTAGTCATAAATTAGCTTATGGGAAAAGAAGTTAATTGACGACCTACGCACATTAAGCATATAAGTTTTACGTTATATTTTAACGCAGNCCAATTAAAAAAGTCATCAACTTTCGATAAGTTAAAAACTTCCATTTACCAGTACTCAATTGGCTGGTGAAACTTTTTGAGCGAGAAAGAAGGTAGAGATTAAAAATTAAAAAAATCATAACAATGGAACAACCAATTAATCTTAGTATAGTCAAGCCCCAAGAGAAGTATAAAAATACAATAAAATATACATGCAAAATTTATCATCATGTCCAATTAGTTTTCTCACAATTATCATTCATGAGGAACAAGCAGCATTCAATTTTATGCTTGAAGCCCCCAAAACAAAATCATAAGTTATCACTAACATACCAAGGTATTTTTTGAAATAAAAAAAGAAGTGAAAACAAACAAATGAATTAAAGATGCAAAATTTTGAATTTCAAGCGAATAGCTCATAGATTACAAAGAAAGAAGTTAGAAAAATAAAAAATATTAGCAGGCCAGAAGTTAACCCAAAAGGCATGCAAAGAAAATTAGCATCTCATGTAGAATACGAATATGGATGAACATTCATAAAAACAATACGAAACAGTTAAAAATTAGGCTAGTGATGATTAAAATAAAGCAGTTACTGGAGAAAGCATCATATTAATAATTTATAAACAAGACCCTCAGTTAGGTAAAATCAGAAATATGCCATAGATGTCTCGTTCTCCTAAAAGCTTGGAATTAATCCTTCTTTTCCTGGCTTCACAGTAGAACTAGCAGTTCATTATAATTATATTATAAATTCTGATGCCCTCGCATGCTTCTTACAAAAAACCACACTTCTTCAATAAAATTAGATGGGAAAGCAAGGTCAAACAATTTCTTTTTTCTGTTCCGTTTTATGAAAATATCACTAAGACAGGTAAAAATTTTCAAAAACTTGGCAGAATTGCTATTATTCGAAGCAACATAATATATAAAATGAAATCTATCTAAGTAGAGAAGTGCTTAACAAATGTCAAAAAGAAAACTTACAAAATTTAAAATTAAAATAAAAAAGGTTAAAAAAAAAACTCACATAATACTTGATGGGCCGTTAGGCGATCTTGAGGATGGGGGCAAAGCATTTTTCTAATAAGGTCCTTAGCACTATCAGATATTATGGGCCAAGGTTCCGATACAAAATCAATATGACCCTTCAGAACTGCATCAAATATGCCTTGTTGAGTTTCTGTGAAAAAATAAAAAAAGAAAATCCTCAGTTTCAGAAATTAGAATGATTCCACAGCTAAACTATGGGGATGATTCAGTCATACCGGCCCAAAAAGGAGGCACGCCGCTCAACAAAATATATAGTATGACACCGGCGGTCCAGACATCAGCTTCTGGGCCATAGTGCTTGCACAACACCTCAGGAGCGACGTAATATGGGCTCCCCACCACCTCTGTAAAGATCTGGCCTGCAATGTTAGATGCAGATTATGATGATCTAGTTCAAAAAAGAGTTTCATATTTGCAACGAAGAAACCTAATGATTCAAAAATAAAGATAATAGACAAATTATATGATATTATTATAAGCTACTGTGCGTTGTTTTTGAATATTCCAACTATTTGTCATTGCTCATAAGGTTTTATACTAGGTGAAAATCACGTGCCACTAAGATGCAAGCGTTGGGTTGCGATTGGAGGAGATTAAATTTAACCTCAAACTCTATGTAAACAGGATTGAGAGATTTGTGAGAGCTTGTCTTGTGCCATATGGGGTGTTGGGATCATTTCTAGTGCACTAAACATTTCAGGGACACATCTTGATCGACCCTTAATTATCTTGAGAGTGACCAAGTAGTCCATGATCTTATGGTTGGCGGTTTAAGACTCACCAAAATCAGGAGCATCATGCCAAGACATTAGCCTAGGGCATCAAAGAGCTTCACGTTCTGACATCCCTATTTCCACATGAGGAGATCAGAGCCTCGGACTTATCTTTTCGGCACCTTGGCGCTACTTTTCCGGCGTATTGGTGCTGCCTTTCCAACACTTTGACGCTAAGCTCTTTTTTTTTTAAGAGCAATTCTCACAAGAAATTAGCACAGCCTTTCTAGCAAATTGACGCTAAGCTATCTGTTTTGAGAGTATTTCCCACAAAGCATTAGCGCCTTGGTGTTGTCTCTCTAATGACTTGGCACTAAGCTCTCTGCCCTAGAGTCCTTGCCCAACGGCACAATGCTACCCCAATTTTAAAATGGGATTTGCCNTGAGAGTATTTCCCACAAAGCATTAGCGCCTTGGTGTTGTCTCTCTAATGACTTGGCACTAAGCTCTCTGCCGTAGAGTCCTTGCCCAATGGCACAATGCTACCCCTATTTTAAAATGGGATTTGCATGGCAGAAAAGAACAAGGACTGGCCCTTAGCCTTGTCCCTATCTTCTTGGGGAATAGAGAAGTGGGTAGTTAATGATTACCCGCGCCTACAAGTTTGTGCTCAAGGAGCCTTGGAAAGTATAAGTCAGGAGCTAGCGCCACAGTGCTGCCTCTCCATTCAAATTTTTAAAATAGTTTTCCCTGCCAGAAAATAGCAGGAAAAGCACCGGCTTGCAGCTGCTGTCCATGGGGAATGGGCGAGAAAGGTGGTTAGCTTTATCACCATTCGAAAGTCTTTTAAGTAGCCACCAAGAAGTTTGCTAGAGGGAAAAATAGAGATGACTATTTACNGCGCCACAGTGCTGCCTCTCCATTCAAATTTTTAAAATAGTTTTCCCTGCCAGAAAATAGCAGGAAAAGCACGGGCTTGCAGCTGCTGTCCATGAGGAATGGCCGAGAAAGGTGGTTGGCTTTATCACCATTCGAAAGTTTTTTAAGTAGCCACCAAGAAGTTTGCTAGAGGGAAAAATGGAGATGACTATTTATGTCATCCCTTGGGTTGGCTTAGGGTTCTCTTGGCCTCTTAGATCCTTACAGGGCTGCTAGTCCTTCATCTTGGCTGCTTGGTACTTCTTGAACCACTTGGTAGTCGCTAGAAAGGAGAGCTAGAGTTGAGAGAGGGAGAAAGACATTTAGAGAGAAAAGCAAAAGCTCATCTCTAAGGAGCTTGTACTTGAAGAGGATAGGTTAAGGCAACTTTTTGACCCCGTTCATACACATGCTAAGGAACTTGGTGAGTCAAAGATCGACCTCGACTCCATGATAATATGTATCTCAATTCTCTCCAAATCTTTCCATTTCTAGTAGAGTCCTTATGTTTGTTGTAGATGGCTGGCTCTCAAATTTTATTTATAGAGGAAGCTTCTTAGGATAGGCGGCCACCTCTCTCTCCCTGCAATTCCCTGAAAATTCGAGGCAAAAAATTCCAAGTTCGTTTTGCGCGAAGACACTATCTAGGTAGCACTTGAACACCATCTTCTCGATCACTGCAGCAGCACTGTGACTCGGTCTCCTGAGTTGACCAATTTGTCTACCTCGTCAGTTTATGACGGATCAGTTCAAGTTCGAACTTAAGGATTATACGCTTTGACAATATATTTCATATAGGTTAAGACATTTCCTTTCGACCCACAATCCCCATAATGTGATACAATGCAACAACCGTGATCTCTTTTACATCATGATTATCCCAGGTGAGACATATAGGATGGAAGCCCAAGTCCCACCATTGAACATGATAAGTCTATAAAATATAAAGAGAGAGAGAGAGGGAGATAGGAAAAGACAAAAAAATGCAACTTAGGGTACTAGTTTCGTTTACTAGCACATACATAATTTTGTGCACAAAGAATAGTGGGTGCATTGTTTGGGTTGGACAAGAGTGTCAGTGTTCCATATGCAGTGTCATGGCGTTGTCCCCTCCTGTATAAGCAAAGAACCCAGTGCCTTGGCACCACATTCGCAGCGCCTCGGTGCTAGCCACCCCAATTGATATCATGTCTATGTATACCTTGTCATGTCATCATAAAAGTTGCAAAGGGGTTCTGAGAATCAGGCCACTCATTTCATTTGCATGCTTGCAAAGAGACCATGTAATGTCGAGATGTGAAGCCTGGAAGAACACTCACAGCAGCAGATAAAGGAGCATTCCAACTCCCCTATATATTGCAAGATTAGCATAGCCACGCCGATATCACGCGTAGCTACGTTGAACGGTGTACCAATGCTAAGTAGCGGTGTAGCCATGCTGCGGTCCTTCGACTCCTCCCTTCAGACCACGAAGTGTGCAAAATAATTGCACCGAGTGAACGATGATGACATTACTTACTACAAACACTCGAAGGATTTAGTGTAGAACGGTTAAGTTCAAAAGATGGACTTCTGAGAGCAATTTCTCTTGTGAGATCAATAGAGGATTTGGAGTGGTGTTCTTAAAATTTCCAGTGTTGTAGAGAGATGATCTAAGTGGTACAAATCTCTGTACTTTCTTCTTTCACAGTGAATTTTTGGTGTGGTGATACTTCGTGATTTTTTCCCGTTCACAGGCTTTTCCATACTAAATCTTAGTGTGTTTTTCTGTGATTACTTTGTTATGCGTTTTTGTTTGATATTTTGTTTCAGATTTATAGAATCTGTGTGATCATATTTCCTGCGATGTAATTTTGATTGGAAATCGATTGAAGCCCTCGAAGCATATCCGTCCCAACATGTGATATCAGAGTGGGGTTTTATTTACTGAAGAATTTTAATTCGAGTGGGACCGACAAAGCAAAGTACAATTGGAGAAGTTTAACGGATCGAACCTTGCGTTCTGGAAAATATAAATGAAAGATTTGTTGTATCAAAAGAAATTATATTTGCCATTAAATTGAATCACTAAGAGTCTAAAATGATGAGTCTAGAAGAATAGGTCTTGGATCGAACGACCCTAAGTTTGATCCATCTTTCACTTTCTTCGTTTGTTGTGTTCAACAAAGTGAATGAAAAATTATGGTGGATCCCATGACGGAACTAACAAAGATGTATGAAAAATATTTTACTTCAAATAAATTTTTTCTGATGAAGAGATTAGTTAATATGAATCTGGTGGAAGACAGTTTGGTGGCTGAACACCTGAAAAATTTCAATATTATGACTGGTTAGTTATGTTTTGTAGGTATCAATTTGATGATGAAATTAAGACACTGTTAATTCTGCCTTCAATGTCGGACAAATGTGATGGATTGATCACAGTGGTTAGTAACTTTTCTGGTAATATGAAGTTGAACTTGAGGACATCGTGGGATTAGTGTCAAATGAAAAAGTTTGCAGAAAGATGACGAATGATGGATCTTAATATTTTGCGTTGAATGTCAAAAACATGGGAAGGAATTTGAACACGAATATAGGTGGAAACAGATTAAAGTACAGAAGAAAAAATTCAGGATATGCAAAGAAAATGATATAAAAGAATGCTGAACTGCGAAAAAAAAAAAGAACATTTCAAGAAAAGATTACAATGCTCTATGGAAGACTAGTGGTGGACGTCAAGATAGTAATCTCTTAACAAATGTTTCTATTGGTGAAATCCAATGTGACTCCTTGATTTTATCTTTAGTCAATATTGAATCTTGGATGGTAGAATTGGCTGCCTCTTTTTATGCATGCCCAACAAATATGTATTACAAATTACAATCAAAGTGACTTAGGAAATGTTTATTTGAGATATAACAAAGCATACAATATCGTCGAAAAGGGCGATGTGATATCAAGTTGCCTAATGAAATAATCTAAAACCATAGTGAAGTAAGAAATACTCCTGTCTGAAGAGAAATTTAATCTCAGTAAATCAGCTGACAAAGTCAGGGTGCATGACTATTTTTACAAATGATTCTTGAAAGGTGAACAAGTAGCAATGGTGATATCTCGGGGTGGTATTGAAAGTACACTTTACCTAATTAATGAGATGACAAAACATATTCATGTGGTTGGAGCCACGGTTGAAGCAGGTTTTCAGCATTACAGACTTAGCCATATAAGCAAGAAATGTATTAAGTCCCTATTTTAAAAGAACAAGATTCAGGGTTTGAAAACAATAAATTTAGATTTATGTGAATATTGTGCATATGACAAGAAGAATAAAATTTCTTTCTCCAAACGGGGGTCAATGGTAATGTTAAAGAAACTGGAGTTCGTACATACTGACGTATGGGGTCCTACTTCAGTTTAGTTCATTAGATATTTCAATTTTTTCATCACTTTCATCAATGATCACACCAAAAAAATATGAGTTTAATTTTTAAAGTAAAAATCTGACGTATACGAAATATTTAAGAAGTGGAAGGACATAGTTGAAAATGAGAAAGGTTTGAGACTGAAGTGTATCAGATCAACTAATAAGAGCGAGTATCGTGATCACATGTTTTGAAATTATTGTCCTTTAGAGGAGATCAGATATGAGTTCACTGTTCCAAAAAGTCCACAACAAAATGGAGTAGCTAAGCGCGTGAACATTACCATCACAAAGCGTGCGGGAGTATGAAATTGCATACAAACTTGCCAAGTCAGTTTCAGGTAGAAGCAGTGAATACTACTGTTTATCTGATCAATTGTGGTCCGTCGGTAACTTTGAAAGAAGGCTTATCTAAAGAAGCTTGGATCTCACTTAAAGGTATTTGACTATTCTGTATATATAGATGTTCATGCAGAGTCCATGAGTAAATTTGATTCGAAATCTGTCAATTGACTTTCATTGGGTATGACTCGAATAAAATTGGGTATAAATTTTGGGACTATCAAAATTAGAAGTCATCGTGAGCATGAATGTTACATTCAATAAAATAGAAATGTCAAGAACAAGAGCAAAATTCAGGATTGCCCGTCAGTTATTTTTGAAGAGTCCAAATATGTTGAGATAGAAGATACTGGTGATTCGGAATATGAAAAAAGGCTCAATCAAATGAAACACGTAAAGTCCTTAGTCACCTGCTACTGATGTTTGAAGATCCATCAGAATCTAGAGACTAACACAAAGGTATTCTCATTTTTTACACTTTGATGCTAACTGATAGTAGTGAATCAGAGTATTACGAGTTCACTCATTTTGAAGATTCAAGTGAGTGAGAATTTGTCCTGAACGATGAAATGCGGTGACTAATGTCAAATCAAACTTAGAATTTGGTTGCATTATTAGATGCAAAAAAGCACTACAAAAAAAGTGAGTCTATAAGTTGAAAGAAGAATTAGTTTGTAGCAGACGCTGCAAGACAATGTTTTTTATAAATAAGTTTTAACAGAAGGAAAGAGTGAACTACAGTGAGTTTTTTTCTCAAGTGGTTAAGATGACAACTGTTAGAGTTATGCTGAATTTGATAGCAGAGAAAGACCGATATCTTGAACAGATGAATATAAAAACATTTTTACATGAAGATCTGAAAGATGAACTATACATGGTGCAACCACAGAGTTATAAAGTTTTAGGTAAAGAAGATTTGGATTATAGGTTGAAAAAGAGACTATGGCTTGAAGTAGATTGAAGATAGTAATACAGAAGATTTGACAGATTCTATCATACAGTGAGTACATGCAGTGCCAATCAAACCACTATTGATTTATCCAAAATGCTGGCAATTATTATATTTTGCTCGTTTTGTATGTAGATAACATGTTGATTGCAAGTACATTAGAAAACTGATAAAAAAACAATTATAATAGGAGTTTGAAATAAAGGAATTAGATCCAATCAGAACGTTCCTCAAAATGATAATCAACGGGGACATTAGTGCAAGTAGAGTGAAGTTGTCTCGGGTAGAGTATATTGAGAAGATGCTACATAGATTTAAGATGGCTGAGACAAAACCACTATGAACCTCTTTTGATAGTCATTTGTAGTTATTTAAAGAACCGTTGCCTAAGTCCGAAGACGAGCAAACACAAATAAGAACTTTGTATGCTTCAGCAGTTGGAAGTCTGATTGGTGATATGATTTGTACAAGACCAAAGATTGTATATGCAGTGAGAGTAGTCAGTAGGTGCATGAAAAATTGAAATAGACATCATGGGAGGTCGTGAAGTCAATCTTTAGATATTTTAGGAGAACAGTCAACATGACACTTTACTTTCAAAATGCAAGGACCAATTTACATGGATTTGTAGGTTCAGATCTGACAGTAGATTTAGATAATAAAAAAAGTACTGTAGAGTATATCTTCATTTAGATAACACAACGGTGAGTTGAGTTTCCAAGGTGCCAAAGATTATTGCAATTTAACCTATGAAAGCCGAATACATTTCTATCAGTACAATTAGCAAATAGATGATTTGACTATAAGACTTTATGGCAGAACCAGGGAAGAAGTTGAGGATTGGAAAGTTCCATAGTGATAATGAGTGTTATTCATCTTGTTGAGAATGTTGTTTTTCATGTCACGACGNGAAGTGAAAACAAACAAATGAATTAAAGATGCAAAATTTTGAATTTCAAGCGAATAGCTCATAGATTACAAACAAAGAAGTTAGAAAAATAAAAAAATATTAGAAGGCCAGAAGTTAACCCAAAAGGCATGCAAAGAAAATTAGCATCTCATGTAGAATACGAATATGGATGAACATTCATAAAAACAATACGAAACAGTTAAAAATTAGGCTAGTGATGATTAAAATAAAGACAGTTACTGGATAAACATCATATCAATAATTTAGATGTCTCGTTCTCCTAAAAGCCAGATTTTTGGAATTAATCCTTCTTTTCCTGGCTTCACAGTAGAACTAGCAGTTCATTATAATTATATTATAAATTCTGATGCCCTCGCATGCTTCTTACAAAAAACCACACTTCTTCAATAAAATTAGATGGGAAAGCAAGGCCAAACAGTTTCTTTCTTCTGTTCCATTTTATGAAACTACCACTAAGCCAGGTACAAAATTTTCAAAAACTTGGCAAAATTGCTATTATTCGAAGCAACATAATATATAAAATGAAATATATCAGTAGAGAAGTGCTTAACAAAGGTCAAAAAGAAAACTTACAAAATTTAAAATTAAAATAAAAAAAGGTTAAAAAAACTCACATAATACTTGATGGGCCGTTAGGCGATCTTGAGGATGGGGGCAAAGCATTTTTCTAATAAGGTCCTTAGCACTATCAGATATTATGGGCCAAGGTTCCGATACAAAATCAATATGGCCCTTCAGAACTGCATCAAATATACCTTGTTGTGTTTCTGTGAAAAAATAAAAAAGAAAATCCTCAGTTTCAGAAATTAGAATGATTCCACAGCTAAACTATGGGGATGATTCAGAGTCGTACCGGCCCAAAAAGGAGGCACGCCACTCAACAAAATATATAGTATGACACCGGCGGTCCAGACATCAGCTTCTGGGCCATAGTGCTTGCACAACACCTCAGGAGCTACGTAATATGGGCTCCCTACCACCTCTGTAAAGATCTGGCCTGCAATGGTAGATGCAGATCATGATGATCTAGTTCAAAAAAGAGCTTCATATTTGCAAGGAAGAAACCTAAAGATTCGAAAATAAAGATAATAGACAAATTATATGATATTATAGTAAGCTACTGTGCATTGCTTTTGAATATTCCAACTATTTGTCATTGCTCATAAGGCTTTATACTAGGTGAAAATCACGTGCCACTAAGATGCAAGTGTTGGGTTGTAATTGGAGGAGATTAAACGTAACCTCAAACTCTATGTAAACAGGATTGGGAGATTTGTGAGAGCATGTCTTGTGTCATATGGGGTGTTGGGATCATTTCTAGTGCACTAGACATTTCAGGGACACATCTCGATCGACTCTTAATTATCTTGAGAGCGACCTAGTAGTCATGATCTTATGGTTGGCGGTTTAAGACTCACCAAAATCAGGAGGATCATGCCAAGACATTAGCCTAGGGCATCAAAGAGCTTCATGTTCTGACATCCCTATCTCCACATGAGGAGATCAGAGCCTCAGACTTATCTTTTCGGCACCTTGGCGCTACTTTTCCGGCGTATTGGTGCTGGCTTTCCAACACTTTGACGCTAAGCTCTTTTTTTTAAAGAGCAATTCTCACAAGAAATTAGCACAGCCTTTCTAGCAAATTGACTCTAAGCTATCTGTTTTGAGAGTATTTCCCACAAAGCATTAGCGCCTTGGTGTTGTCTCTCTAATGACTTGGCACTAAGCTCTCTGCCCTAGAGTCCTTGCCCAACGGCACAATGCTACCCCAATTTTAAAATGGGATTTGCCTGGCAGAAAAGAACAAGGACTGGCCCTTAGCCTTGTCCCTATCTTCTTGGGGAATAGAGAAGTGGGTAGTTAATGATTACCCGCGCCTACAAGTTTGTGCTCAAGGAGCCTTGGAAAGTATAAGTCAGGAGCTAGCGCCACAGTGCTGCCTCTCCATTCAAATTTTTAAAATAGTTTTCCCTGCCAGAAAATAGCAGGAAAAGCACGGGCTTGCAGCTGCTGTCCATGAGGAATGGCCGAGAAAGGTGGTTGGCTTTATCACCATTCGAAAATTTTTTAAGTAGCCACCAAGAAGATTGCTAGAGGGAAAGATGGAGATGACTATTTATGTCATCCCTTGGGTTGGCTTAGGGTTCTACTATTTATGTCATCTCTTTTTTTTACATCATGATTATCCCAGGTGAGACATATAGGATGGAAGCCCAAGTCCCACCATTGAACATGATAAGTCTATAAAATATAAAGAGAGAGAGAGGGAGATAGGAAAAGACAAAAAAAATGCTACTTAGGGTACTAGTTTCGTTTACTAGCACATACATAATTTTGTGCACAAAGAATAGTGGGTGCATTGTTTGGGTTGGACAAGAGTGTACAAGGTTCAGTGTTCCATATGCAGTGTCATGGCGTTGTCCCCTCCTGTATAAGCAAAGAACCCAAAGCCTTGGCACCACATTCGCAGCGCCTCGGTGCTAGCTACCCCAATTCATATCATGTCTATGTATACCTTGTCATGTCATCATAAAAGTTACAAAGGGGTTCTGAGAATCAGGCCACTCATTTCATTTGCATGCTTGCAAAGAGACCATGTAATGTCTAGATGTGAAGCCTGGAAGAACACTCACAGCAGCAGATAAAGGAGCATTCCAACTCCCCTATATATTGCAAGATTAGCATAGCCACGCCGATATCACGCGTAGCTACGTTGAACGGTGTACCAATGCTAAGTAGCGGTGTAGCCATGCTGCGGTCCTTCGACTCCTGCCTTCAGACCACAAAGTGTGCAAAATAATTACGCCGAGTGAACGATGATGACATTACTTACTACGAACACTCGAAGGATTTACTGTAGAACGGTTAAGTTCAAAAGATGGACTTCTGAGAGAGCAATTTCTCTTGTGAGATCAATAGAGGATTTGGAGTGGTGTTCTTAAAATTTCCAGTGTTGTAGAGAGATGATCTAAGTGGTACAAATCTTTGTACTTTCTTCTTTCACAGTGAATTTTTTGTGTGGTGATACTTCGTGATTTTTTCCCGTTCACAGGCTTTTCCATACTAAATCTTAGTGTGTTTTTCTGTGATTACTTTGTTATGCGTTTTTGTTTGATATTTTGTTTCAGATTTATAGAATCTGTGTGATCATATTTCCTGCGATGTGATTTTGATTGGAAATCGATTGAAGCCCTTGAAGCATATCCGTCCCAACATGTGATATCAGAGTGGAGTATTATTTACTGAAGAATTTTAATTCGAGTGGGAGCAATGGCCGACAAAGCAAAGTACAATTGGAGAAGTTTAACGGATCGAACCTTGCGTTCTGGAAAATATAAATGAAAGATTTGTTGTATTAAAAGAAATTATATTTGCCACTAAATTGAATCACTAAAACTCTAAAATGATGAGTCTAGAAGAATAGGTCTTGGATCAAACGACCCTAAGTTTGATCCATCTTTCACTTTCTTCGTTTGTTGTGTTCAACAAAGTGAATGAAAAATTATGGTGGATCCCATGACGGAACTAACAAAGATGTATGAAAAATATTTTACTTCAAATATTTTTTTTCTGATGAAGAGATTAGTTAATATGAATATGGTGGAAGGCAGTTTGGTGGCTGAACACCTGAACAATTTCAATATTATGACTGGTTAGTTATGTTTTGTAGGTATCAATTTGATGATGAAATTAAGACACTGTTAATTCTGCCTTCAATGTCGGACAAATGTGATGGATTGATCGCAGTGGTTAGTAACTTTTCTGGTAATATGAAGTTGAACTTGAGGACATGGTGGGATTAGTGTCAAATGAAAAAGTTTGCAGAAAGATGACGAATGATGGATCTTAATATTTTGCGTTGAATGTCGAAAACATGGGAAGGAATTTGAACACGAATATAGGTGGAAACAGATTAAAGTACAGAAGAAAAAATTCAGGACATGCAAAGAAAATGATATAAAAGAATGCTGAACTGCGAAAAAAAAAAAGAACATTTCAAGAAAAGATTACAATGCTCTATGGAAGACTAGTGGTGGACGTCAAGATAGTAATCTCTTAACAAATGTTTCTATTGGTGAAATCCAATGTGACTCCTTGATTTTATCTTTAGTCAATATTGAATCTTGGATGGTAGAATTGGCTGCCTCTTTTTATGCATGCCCAACAAATATGTATTACAAATTACAATCAAAGTGACTTAGGAAATGTTTATTTGAGATATAACAAAGCATACAATATCGTCGAAAAGGGCGATGTGATATCAAGTTGCCTAATGAAATAATCTAAAACCATAGTGAAGTAAGAAATACTCCTGTCTGAAGAGAAATTTAATTTCAGTAAATCAGCTGACAAAGTCAGGGTGCATGACTATTTTTACAAATGATTCTTGAAAGGTGAACAAGTAGCAATGGTGATATCTCGGGGTGGTATTGAAAGTACACTTTACCTAATTAATGAGATGACAAAACATATTCATGTGGTTGGAGCCACGGTTGAAGCAGGTTTTCAGCATTACAGACTTAGCCATATAAGCAAGAAATGTATTAAGTCCCTATTTTAAAAGAACAAGATTCAGGGTTTGAAAACAATAAATTTAGATTTATGTGAATATTGTGCATATGACAAGAAGAATAAAATTTCTTTCTCCAAACGGGGGTCAATGGTAATGTTAAAGAAACTGGAGTTCGTACATACTGACGTATGGGGTCCTACTTCAGTTTAGTTCATTAGATATTTCAATTTTTTCATCACTTTCATCAATGATCACACCAAAAAAATATGAGTTTAATTTTTAAAGTAAAAATCTGACGTATACGAAATATTTAAGAAGTGGAAGGACATAGTTGAAAATGAGAAAGGTTTGAGACTGAAGTGTATCAGATCAACTAATAAGAGCGAGTATCGTGATCACATGTTTTGGAATTATTGTCCTTTAGAGGAGATCAGATATGAGTTCACTGTTCCAAAAAGTCCACAACAAAATGGAGTAGCTAAGCGCGTGAACATTACCATCACAAAGCGTGCGGGAGTATGAAATTGCATACAAACTTGCCAAGTCAGTTTCAGGTAGAAGCAGTGAATACTACTGTTTATCTGATCAATTGTGGTCCGTCGGTAACTTTGAAAGAAGGCTTATCTAAAGAAGCTTGGATCTCACTTAAAGGTATTTGACTATTCTGTATATATAGATGTTCATGCAGAGTCCATGAGTAAATTTGATTCGAAATCTGTCAATTGACTTTCATTGGGTATGACTCGAATAAAATTGGGTATAAATTTTGGGACTATCAAAATTAGAAGTCATCGTGAGCATGAATGTTACATTCAATAAAATAGAAATGTCAAGAACAAGAGCAAAATTCAGGATTGCCCGTCAGTTATTTTTGAAGAGTCCAAATATGTTGAGATAGAAGATACTGGTGATTCGGAATATGAAAAAAGGCTCAATCAAATGAAACACGTAAAGTCCTTAGTCACCTGCTACTGATGTTTGAAGATCCATCAAAATCTAGAGACTAACACAAAGGTATTCTCATTTTTTACACTTTGATGCTAACTGATAGTAGTGAATCTGAGTATTACGAGTTCACTCATTTTGAAGATTCAAGTGAGTGAGAATTTGTCCTGAACGATGAAATGCAGTGACTAATGTCAAATCAAACTTAGAATTTGGTTGCATTATTAGATGCAAAAAAGCACTACAAAAAAAGTGAGTCTATAAGTTGAAAGAAGAATTAGTTTGTAGCAGACGCTGCAAGATAATGTTTTTTTATAAATAAGTTTTAACAGAAGGAAAGAGTGAACTACAGTGAGTTTTTTTCTCAAGTGGTTAAGATGACAACTGTTAGAGTTATGCTGAATTTGATAGTAGAGGAAGACCGATATCTTGAACAGATGAATATAAAAACATTTTTACATGAAGATCTGAAAGATGAACTATACATGGTGCAACCACAGAGTTATAAAGTTTTAGGTAAAGAAGATTTGGCTTACAGGTTGAAAAAGAGACTATGGCTTGAAGTAGATTTAAGATAGTAATACAGAAGATTCGACATATTTTATCATACAGTGAGTACATGCAGTGCCAATCAAACCACTATTGATTTAAAAAATGTTGGCAATTATTATATTTTGCTCGTTTTGTATGTAGATAACATGTTGATTGCAAGTACATATATGAAAAAAATAGAAAAATGATAAAAAACAATTATAATAGGAGTTTGAGATAAAGGATTTAGATCCAATCAGAACGTTCCTCAAAATGATAATCAACGGGGACATGAGTGCAGGTAGAGTGAAGTTGTCTCGGGTAGAGTATATTGAGAAGATGCTACATAGATTTAAGATGGCTGAGACAAAACCACTATGAACCTCTTTTGATAGTCATTTGCAGTTATTTAAAGAACCGTTGCCTAAGTCCGAAGACGAGCAAACACAAATAAGAACTTTGTATGCTTCAGCAGTTGGAAGTCTGATTGGTGATATGATTTGTACAAGACCAAAGATTGTATATGCAGTGAGAGTAGTCAGTAGGTGCATGAAAAATTGAAATAGACATCATGTGAGGTCGTGAAGTGAATCTTTAGATATTTTAGGAGAACAGTCAACATGACACTTTACTTTCAAAATGCAAGGACCAATTTACATGGATTTGTAGGTTCAGATCTGACAGTAGATTTAGATAATAAAAAAAGTACTGTAGAGTATATCTTCATTTAGATAACACAACGGTGAGTTGAGTTTCTAAGGTGCCAAAGATTATTGCAATTTAACCTATGAAAGCCGAATACATTTCTATCAGTACAATTAGCAAATAGATGATTTGACTATAAGACTTTATGGCAGAACCAGGGAAGAAGTTGAGGATTGGAAAGTTCCATAGTGATAATGAGTGTTATTCATCTTGTTGAGAATGTTGTTTTTCATGTCACGACGAAAATATATTTCACCTGAGGTATTATTGTATTCGCTCTCCCCTAGAAAATTATAAGTTATTTTTTGAGAAGACATACAAATCGGAATCTTGCAAATCTATTGAATAAAATGGTGTTTATTAAGAAACTGGAGCTATGCTTGGCTTCAATTGGAGTCCATAAAGGTTGAAACCAAACATGAGTCACACTAAGATATAATATTATGAATGTGGTATATATAGAGGTACATATCTAGAAGATAAGTGTTAGGTGACATTAGCATTCAAGTGAGAGAATGTTGAAATGTGGAACATGAAAGAACACCCACAACCACAGACAAAGAAGCATTCTAATGCCTTATGCATAGTGACATTGCTGTTGTCATGTCAGTACAGGTGTAAGCTACGTCGGACGGTGTAAACTTACGCCAAGTAGCGGCGTAGCCATGCCGCAATCCTTTGACTCCTGCCTTCGGAACACAGAGGGTGCGAACTAATTACATCGTGGAGTGGCGTACCTACGCCATGTGTGGTTATCTCTACAATTCAGTTCTTAGGTCCTCGATTCAAAGCTGCGATAATGACTTTATGCACGGTGAACTCTCAAAGGTTTTGCTATGGAGCGGTGAATTTCGAAATAGGAATTTCAGAGCATGAATTTTTTTTTGTGGGATCAAGAGAGTATTTGGAGCAGTATTCTTGTAAATTCCAGTGTTGTAAAGAAAAGATTTGAGTGGTAAAATTCTCTGCACTTTTTTCCTTTTATAGTGAATTTTTGGTGTGGTGTCGATCAATGATTTCTTCCTTTCTCGGATTTTTTCCAAGTAAAATTTTGGTATGTTTTTATGTGATTATTTTGTTGTGGGTTTCTATTCTATAGTTTGTTCCGGATTTCTCAAATCAGTGTGATCCTATTTTTTGTGATGCGGTTTTGATTGTAAATTGGTTGGAGCTCTCAGTGTATATTACATCCCTACATGTAGCACCTTGGCTTTGAGCACTGCTCGACCGGTCTTTTTAATCAAAACAAAAACACAACCATGCCTGAGGACTCTTTAACTTCCAGAAGGCTAGTCATAAATTAGCTTATGGGAAAAGAAGTTAATTGACGACCTACGCACATTAAGCATATAAGTTTTACGTTATATTTTAACGCAGTTAATCCATACGAAAAGAACAATTTTGTTTTACAAAAATCTTACCCGGCTTGAAGAATACGGAAAGCCCAAAATCGATGGCTTTGAGAGACAAGTCATCATCTTTGTTAGCAAGCAGGAAATTCTCCGGTTTAAGGTCCCTATGCATTACCCCGAGCGAATGACAAGCCTCTACGACTCCTACAATAATCTTCGTGAGCTCAGCGGCCTTCCTCTCGCTGTAATGCCCCCTTTCAATGATACGATCGAATAGCTCTCCTCCGCCACAGAGCTCCATGACGATGTGCACATAGAGGGGATCCTCGTAAGCGCCCTTAATATGGACCACGTTCTTATGATCGGAGAGATGATGCATTATCTGGATCTCCCGGCGGACATCTTCCACATCCTCCTTCGCGATCAGCTTCCTCTTCGAAATCGACTTGCAGGCGTACTCCACCCCTGTGGCGATCTCCGTGCAAAGATACGTCGTTCCGAACTGCCCCTGCCCTAATTTCCGACCAAGAGTGTACAGATCGCGGATGTTAGCTGTCATGTGACCGAGCACGAAGCTCCACTGCGGATCCATGCCTCGATTCATCAAGCCGCCCCCTTCCTCCTCCGCCAACACTCCGCCACCAGTAATCACCTGTTCCGCCTTCACCGATTCCTTCTTCGCCTCTTCCGGCGCCTGGCCGGAGGAAAAGGAATAGGAGTTCCGATTAGATCCCGGACGCTTCTGCGACTCCACGTACCCCTGAAAGCACTTGCTTCCGAATGTTCCCCGGCATGTATTGCCCATGAAACAATCGCATTGATCCTCCGATCAGAGAACTTGGGTTTCCGCGAATCGAAACCCTAAACACTATTCAACAACTCATCCATATGCCTAGCTGGAATCACACATATCTAGGGTTTGCCACTGAACAGGAACTCCTCCAACTGGGCAAGAAAACAGAGCGAGAGATAGTTGCAGCACAAGTCGCAACTAGGAATTCGAGATGACAGTAACCACTCGGANCACGAAGCTCCACTGCGGATCCATGCCTCGATTCATCAAGCCGCCCCCTTCCTCCTCCGCCAACACTCCGCCACCAGTAATCACCTGTTCCGCCTTCACCGATTCCTTCTTCGCCTCTTCCGGCGCCTGGCCGGAGGAAAAGGAATAGGAGTTCCGATTAGATCCCGGACGCTTCTGCGACTCCACGTACCCCTGAAAGCACTTGCTTCCGAATGTTCCCCGGCATGTATTGCCCATGAAACAATCGCATTGATCCTCCGATCAGAGAACTTGGGTTTCCGCGAATCGAAACCCTAAACACTATTCAACAACTCATCCATATGCCTAGCTGGAATCACACATATCTAGGGTTTGCCACTGAACAGGAACTCCTCCAACTGGGCAAGAAAACAGAGCGAGAGATAGTTGCAGCACAAGTCGCAACTAGGAATTCGAGATGTCAGTAACCACTCGGTTCCTGGAAATGTCAGCTCGTCAACCAAGACAGGATAACCGTCCGTATATGTTTCAACGGCTGTGATTGATTTTATAATCTTGGGTTAATGGAATTGCTGCTGTACGGATGAGAGTTCGTGCGAACAGGGAGTGGCGGGACCCAGCGACGCACAATTGGGTCAGCGTTTGCTTGTTTTCACTGGTGGAGACTTGCTCATGCGGTCATCGGAGTCCCACAGCCTTGAATAACAGAGCAGGGGAATTTGCATTCATACCCCCCCTTAAAATGTTTTTACACATCCGCCTTCTAAAGTTTATTTATTTTGTTACCTTCATAATAAACCTTTAAAATCATAGCAAAAATAAAACTTTTATAATTAATTATATTTATTTATGCATAAATTTATAACATTGAGATATTATAAATATAAACATTAAATTTGTTATGTTAATTCATAAGAATTGTAGGATAATTATGTAAAATTTGCACGCTTAAGACATAGTGGTTACTCAAGACATAGTGGCTGAGAAAGATCTCGAGTTCGAATCGCATATATTACCTTTTGGGCTTATTTTTCCTAAAAAAAAAAAACTTATGTAAAGATCCATATGTTTACCATATGAAAATTTTTTGCTCCACATTATTATTTGCCTACACTATGTTGTTTAAATTATTTACGATACGTTGAAATGTTGTCCATTCTTTTCTGAAATTTATTGTTCCACGCTATGATGATTCTTGTAATTTTATTAAAATTTAAAATTGCTTTTGTCATATTGAAATGTTGTTCGTAATTTATTCAAATTATTAACTACATGTCGAAATATTGCTAAAAAATATTATATATTATTTCTGCTATGTCGAAAATAATGCTCGTGCCATCAGGATGTTGTCTTGTACATCATTGTTAGCAAGGTACGAGTACTTTAGTTTTATATGAAGTTTGTTTTAATCTCAATGCAGTTTAATTATATTTATATTTATCGTGTATTATTTTTTACTACGAGAAAATAATAAAATAATCATTAGATTAAGGATATATGTATATGAAGTGAAGTGTTTAAAGGCTTTAAAGAGCTTTGTCAAAAATAGCTAAACTGTCTAAGGAGAGCTTGGGCGTATGCAGTCGTTGTACCCCGATCATCACTTTGAAGTTCTTATAGCCACGAATGCATTTTTTTCATTAGATATAGTAAAATAATTAACACTTTTATTACACTTAAGTTTATATTTTTTTTATTTAAAAAAATAAAAGTTTTATGAAGTAAGGCCGTTAATTTTTTTGCTAGAAATTATTATTTCATTATAGTTAAAATAATTTATTTATGTTCAACTAAGTATTAACAAATTTATTAGTATTGTATGAGTCGGTATATCACCAGGAAACCCGACAGTGCATGACAAATGATCTGGAGGAGGTTGAAATAGTACCTCAACTCTTAACTGTTTGGTGTAACAACGGTCTGTACAAATCTTATAGAATATTTAACCATTTTAAAATTAGTAATTTTCTAAAATTTTTGAATTATTTCCTCTATGTTGAACAGGCCTTAATTTTTTGTGAACTATTTATGACGTGTTGAAATACTGTCTGAAAATATTTTAAGTTATTTGCGTCCTGTGAAAATGCTGCTCGTGTCGTTAGGATCTTGTTTCGCACTTTTTTGTTGGCAAGGTATAAGAAATTTAATTTTATCTTAAATCTGTTTTTATTCAAAATCAATTTTCATTATATTTACTTTCATCCTGCATCACTTCTTATTATGAGGTAGAGTAGAAACTAATTGAAAACAATATTATAGTAAATATATCGAGATATGAAATAATCGTCGGGCATTCATTGTATCATTAAACTCATGAGGATAAGACATAGCAGAAGAATTAGCTCATTGTTTGATGTGGTATCTTTCTATTAAGCTAAGCATTCGACTCATTCTCCTGAAACCTATTACGCGTGATCGCCAATAGAGAGAATAGTGGTATTTATTTGTATTATTTTATGACAACTACTTAATTTCTTTTATTATAATACATAATAACAATCTAAAATTATCAAATATATAGTTGGATTGCTTCATTTGTAGTAAGGACTTCCCATAAAGGTTTGGAGGGGATCGTGACACAAATGCTAGTTCCATGAAGCAAGGTTATGACGAAATTTTGGAGTTATCAAGCAAAGTGAAAGAATTAATACACATTGATTATATTGTATTTGATCGACCAATTCGACATAATTTTGTAACAGGGTCGTATCATAAAATAAATGTCAGACTATAAGACCCCAGTCGATCAACCTCTGATGCTTCATGTCGGTCGTCTTCCACTGTTGCGAGAAGACCACACAACTGATGTTTCAAGGAGATCTTTAGTTAGCAGAACACAGAGATCTTCGTTTCAAGAGTCATAAGAACAACAATATCTAGAGACATATGCTTATCTTGTTCAATCAGTAGTTGCAAACTCTCCAATTAAGCAGAATCCTCCAGTTATGCAGGAACCTTCGGATATGCAATACCGTTAGCATATGTGGTTATATTATTTGACTTGCAGTGGACAACTACTACTGGTGGAGACTTGAATTTAAATTTTCATAACATTTCTATGATTGAGCCTATT
>JXCR01106753.1:33499-61112 GCA_002079205.1 Phalaenopsis hybrid cultivar | reverse complement strand
ACCTAAACTCTATTTTGAACATTTATATCACCAAAATCATTTCAAGTCACATAAAAAATATCAACATTTTAATTTTTAAAAAACGAAATGCATAATTTCATACATAGACAAGGTTGTATTATTTGAATGGAGCGAAACTGCAATTTTAGGAAATGAGGCTCTAATGATGTCATATGAATATATGAATAAGATTTACAAAAATATCACTCAATTCTTATGTATTTACGTATCTAACATCTAAATTGAGCTATCACTTAAATGACATATAGGAAGAATCGCAAATTCATTTTTGCAGTACATGTATGAGCATATTTAATAACCTATGATAACATATAGCCAAGGTGAACATGTCGGGTAATGTAGAGACTCGGTCCACCGCAATTTAATTAACCTAAAAATCTCATCTGCCGCTCACCTACCTTCCCACCTACCGCTCACCTATCACACTCACCTACCGCTCACCTACCGCACACCCATCGCTCTCCTAGTTTCTATAAATAGCCTCTTATGGCTTGTCACCAAGCCAAGCGAAACCACAAGCCAAGTCCTCTAAGAGAGTAAGAGAGGAAGAGAGAAAGCGTGAGGAAGGAAGAGAAAAAAAATAGAAATTTTCTTGTAAACATCGAGACGCTCGACGGTGTAATTCCTCGAAGCAGTAAAATCCTCTGCAGCTCCGTGAACATAGACAAATTTGTCTAACCACATAAATTTGTGCGTCGCTCAGGTGTTTTTTTCTGCGTGCAATTTTTCTCGTTCCATTTTTTGCTTTTTATCAATAGTGAATTCAATTCATAAAAAGGCTCATAGAAAATGGATTAATTTGTGTTTATTGAATTTGATTGCAAAGAACAGCTTGTTGGTGTTATGATAAACCACTAGTAGGCAAAAATGGATGTTTGTAGTTATAGATTCTCTAATTGTAATATTTGAAAAGAAAGTGGGGTTAATTGCATAACCCTTAAGCTCTTTAAGTTTACACCAAAAACACATTGTCATGATCTTGGTGTAGCAATTTATAGGCATTTTTGTAATAACAGCTTTGAGACGTACATATTTACATACATTGACATGCATACCACACAATTCTTATTTATTTACATGTCCTACTACTATGCTTCCATATTTATATGCATAACACTCAAAATTTATTTTTTATTAGCTTAAAATATATTTCATGCTAATAGCATTTATTCTTCCTTATTATTATTTGTTTTTTTTTTTTTTGCATAATTATTACTCTTCAATGATAGTCTATTCTAAATTGGGGATTGACAGTAATTTGGGATGAAGTTAGTTCAGTTATGATGATGAATTATATACTTTTTAAAGTTAGCTAGTGTGCCTTTGTTTTTCAAAATTATCAGAAGTATGCTTTTATTTTTAAAAATGGCTGTGTTTTTGTCTTTATTTTTAAAAATGATCGATTCAGTGTATCTTCATTTTAAAAATAATTGTCAGGGTGTTTTTATTTTAAATAATGTTCAATTGTGTTCCTCTTTTTTCTAATATTTTATTTTTATTTACATCTAATTGTTGTTAAATATTAAATTATCAAAATTTGATTGATTTATTTGTTTAGCATAAGTTATTTTAATATTCATATGAAAGATATTTGATTGCAAAATTTCAATTATTTATAATTATAATATAATTTTTTTTATGTAAATGCTTATTGAAATGATCATTATTTAAAAAGAAAAGAATGGGAGAAAATTAATATAGATAAACTTCTGCCTGACCATGAGCTTCGTTGCTCTATTTATAGAGTTATGATATAAATGATAGGAATAGTGTTCTAAGAACGTACTTGCTTAAGAAACCACATCAACCGAAAAGTCATAATTTTTCTCAAACAATAATGGCTAACATTGCTCAAACATTTAATTCAAAGTAATTTAAGAAGTATCTAACTTGATTAGAGGATAGTGCACAAAAAGATGTAATATAGTGTCTCTATTATTATCTATTTAAGACTCAAGAATTGGTTGGTACACGTCAAAGAGATGGAAGCTAAAAATTGGAAGGAAAAAAAAATAGCTCTAGTTGGTGATCATCATAAGGCTCACATTAAAGCAAGACAAAAATATGAATATCTAATAGAAGCTCAAATAAAGAGTATTTCTATCATGTGGTTGAGTAAGAATGNAATCAGAGTATTACGAGTTCACTCATTTTGAAGATTCAAGTGAGTGAGAATTTGTCCTGAACGATGAAATGCGNTCGTTTACTAGCACATACATAATTTTGTGCACAAAGAATAGTGGGTGCATTGTTTGGGTTGGACAAGAGTGTCAGTGTTCCATATGCAGTGTCATGGCGTTGTCCCCTCCTGTATAAGCAAAGAACCCAGTGCCTTGGCACCACATTCGCAGCGCCTCGGTGCTAGCCACCCCAATTGATATCATGTCTATGTATACCTTGTCATGTCATCATAAAAGTTGCAAAGGGGTTCTGAGAATCAGGCCACTCATTTCATTTGCATGCTTGCAAAGAGACCATGTAATGTCTAGATGTGAAGCCTGGAAGAACACTCACAGCAGCAGATAAAGGAGCATTCCAACTCCCCTATATATTGCAAGATTAGCATAGCCACGCCGATATCACGCGTAGCTACGTTGAACGGTGTACCAATGCTAAGTAGCGGTGTAGCCATGCTGCGGTCCTTCGACTCCTCCCTTCAGACCACGAAGTGTGCAAAATAATTGCACCGAGTGAACGATGATGACATTACTTACTACAAACACTCGAAGGATTTAGTGTAGAACGGTTAAGTTCAAAAGATGGACTTCTGAGAGAGCAATTTCTCTTGTGAGATCAATAGAGGATTTGGAGTGGTGTTCTTAAAATTTCCAGTGTTGTAGAGAGATGATCTAAGTGGTACAAATCTCTGTACTTTCTTCTTTCACAGTGAATTTTTTGTGTGGTGATACTTCGTGATTTTTTCCCGTTCACAGGCTTTTCCATACTAAATCTTAGTGTGTTTTTCTGTGATTACTTTGTTATGCGTTTTTGTTTGATATTTTGTTTCAGATTTATAGAATCTGTGTGATCATATTTCCTGCGATGTAATTTTGATTGGAAATCGATTGAAGCCCTCGAAGCATATCCGTCCCAACATGTGATATCAGAGTGGGGTTTTATTTACTGAAGAATTTTAATTCGAGTGGGACCGACAAAGCAAAGTACAATTGGAGAAGTTTAACGGATCGAACCTTGCGTTCTGGAAAATATAAATGAAAGATTTGTTGTATCAAAAGAAATTATATTTGCCATTAAATTGAATCACTAAGAGTCTAAAATGATGAGTCTAGAAGAATAGGTCTTGGATCGAACGACCCTAAGTTTGATCCATCTTTCACTTTCTTCGTTTGTTGTGTTCAACAAAGTGAATGAAAAATTATGGTGGATCCCATGACGGAACTAACAAAGATGTATGAAAAATATTTTACTTCAAATAAATTTTTTCTGATGAAGAGATTAGTTAATATGAATCTGGTGGAAGACAGTTTGGTGGCTGAACACCTGAAAAATTTCAATATTATGACTGGTTAGTTATGTTTTGTAGGTATCAATTTGATGATGAAATTAAGACACTGTTAATTCTGCCTTCAATGTCGGACAAATGTGATGGATTGATCGCAGTGGTTAGTAACTTTTCTGGTAATATGAAGTTGAACTTGAGGACATGGTGGGATTAGTGTCAAATGAAAAAGTTTGCAGAAAGATGACGAATGATGGATCTTAATATTTTGCGTTGAATGTCGAAAACATGGGAAGGAATTTGAACACGAATATAGGTGGAAACAGATTAAAGTACAGAAGAAAAAATTCAGGACATGCAAAGAAAATGATATAAAAGAATGCTGAACTGCGAAAAAAAAAAAGAACATTTCAAGAAAAGATTACAATGCTCTATGGAAGACTAGTGGTGGACGTCAAGATAGTAATCTCTTAACAAATGTTTCTATTGGTGAAATCCAATGTGACTCCTTGATTTTATCTTTAGTCAATATTGAATCTTGGATGGTAGAATTGGCTGCCTCTTTTTATGCATGCCCAACAAATATGTATTACAAATTACAATCAAAGTGACTTAGGAAATGTTTATTTGAGATATAACAAAGCATACAATATCGTCGAAAAGGGCGATGTGATATCAAGTTGCCTAATGAAATAATCTAAAACCATAGTGAAGTAAGAAATACTCCTGTCTGAAGAGAAATTTAATTTCAGTAAATCAGCTGACAAAGTCAGGGTGCATGACTATTTTTACAAATGATTCTTGAAAGGTGAACAAGTAGCAATGGTGATATCTCGGGGTGGTATTGAAAGTACACTTTACCTAATTAATGAGATGACAAAACATATTCATGTGGTTGGAGCCACGGTTGAAGCAGGTTTTCAGCATTACAGACTTAGCCATATAAGCAAGAAATGTATTAAGTCCCTATTTTAAAAGAACAAGATTCAGGGTTTGAAAACAATAAATTTAGATTTATGTGAATATTGTGCATATGACAAGAAGAATAAAATTTCTTTCTCCAAACGGGGGTCAATGGTAATGTTAAAGAAACTGGAGTTCGTACATACTGACGTATGGGGTCCTACTTCAGTTTAGTTCATTAGATATTTCAATTTTTTCATCACTTTCATCAATGATCACACCAAAAAAATATGAGTTTAATTTTTAAAGTAAAAATCTGACGTATACGAAATATTTAAGAAGTGGAAGGACATAGTTGAAAATGAGAAAGGTTTGAGACTGAAGTGTATCAGATCAACTAATAAGAGCGAGTATCGTGATCACATGTTTTGGAATTATTGTCCTTTAGAGGAGATCAGATATGAGTTCACTGTTCCAAAAAGTCCACAACAAAATGGAGTAGCTAAGCGCGTGAACATTACCATCACAAAGCGTGCGGGAGTATGAAATTGCATACAAACTTGCCAAGTCAGTTTCAGGTAGAAGCAGTGAATACTACTGTTTATCTGATCAATTGTGGTCCGTCGGTAACTTTGAAAGAAGGCTTATCTAAAGAAGCTTGGATCTCACTTAAAGGTATTTGACTATTCTGTATATATAGATGTTCATGCAGAGTCCATGAGTAAATTTGATTCGAAATCTGTCAATTGACTTTCATTGGGTATGACTCGAATAAAATTGGGTATAAATTTTGGGACTATCAAAATTAGAAGTCATCGTGAGCATGAATGTTACATTCAATAAAATAGAAATGTCAAGAACAAGAGCAAAATTCAGGATTGCCCGTCAGTTATTTTTGAAGAGTCCAAATATGTTGAGATAGAAGATACTGGTGATTCGGAATATGAAAAAAGGCTCAATCAAATGAAACACGTAAAGTCCTTAGTCACCTGCTACTGATGTTTGAAGATCCATCAGAATCTAGAGACTAACACAAAGGTATTCTCATTTTTTACACTTTGATGCTAACTGATAGTAGTGAATCAGAGTATTACGAGTTCACTCATTTTGAAGATTCAAGTGAGTGAGAATTTGTCCTGAACGATGAAATGCGGTGACTAATGTCAAATCAAACTTAGAATTTGGTTGCATTATTAGATGCAAAAAAGCACTACAAAAAAAGTGAGTCTATAAGTTGAAAGAAGAATTAGTTTGTAGCAGACGCTGCAAGACAATGTTTTTTATAAATAAGTTTTAACAGAAGGAAAGAGTGAACTACAGTGAGTTTTTTTCTCAAGTGGTTAAGATGACAACTGTTAGAGTTATGCTGAATTTGATAGCAGAGAAAGACCGATATCTTGAACAGATGAATATAAAAACATTTTTACATGAAGATCTGAAAGATGAACTATACATGGTGCAACCACAGAGTTATAAAGTTTTAGGTAAAGAAGATTTGGATTATAGGTTGAAAAAGAGACTATGGCTTGAAGTAGATTGAAGATAGTAATACAGAAGATTTGACAGATTCTATCATACAGTGAGTACATGCAGTGCCAATCAAACCACTATTGATTTATCCAAAATGCTGGCAATTATTATATTTTGCTCGTTTTGTATGTAGATAACATGTTGATTGCAAGTACATTAGAAAACTGATAAAAAAACAATTATAATAGGAGTTTGAAATAAAGGAATTAGATCCAATCAGAACGTTCCTCAAAATGATAATCAACGGGGACATTAGTGCAAGTAGAGTGAAGTTGTCTCGGGTAGAGTATATTGAGAAGATGCTACATAGATTTAAGATGGCTGAGACAAAACCACTATGAACCTCTTTTGATAGTCATTTGTAGTTATTTAAAGAACCATTGCCTAAGTCCGAAGACGAGCAAACACAAATAAGAACTTTGTATGCTTCAGCAGTTGGAAGTCTGATTGGTGATATGATTTGTACAAGACCAAAGATTGTATATGCAGTGAGAGTAGTCAGTAGGTGCATGAAAAATTGAAATAGACATCATGTGAGGTCGTGAAGTGAATCTTTAGATATTTTAGGAGAACAGTCAACATGACACTTTACTTTCAAAATGCAAGGACCAATTTACATGGATTTGTAGGTTCAGATCTGACAGTAGATTTAGATAATAAAAAAAGTACTGTAGAGTATATCTTCATTTAGATAACACAACGGTGAGTTGAGTTTCTAAGGTGCCAAAGATTATTGCAATTTAACCTATGAAAGCCGAATACATTTCTATCAGTACAATTAGCAAATAGATGATTTGACTATAAGACTTTATGGCAGAACCAGGGAAGAAGTTGAGGATTGGAAAGTTCCATAGTGATAATGAGTGTTATTCATCTTGTTGAGAATGTTGTTTTTCATGTCACGACGAAAATATATTTCACCTGAGGTATTATTGTATTCGCTCTCCCCTAGAAAATTATAAGTTATTTTTTGAGAAGACATACAAATCGGAATCCTGCAAATCTATTGAATAAAATGGTGTTTATTAAGAAACTGGAGCTATGCTTGGCTTCAATTGGAGTCCATAAAGGTTGAAACCAAACATGAGTCACACTAAGATATAATATTATGAATGTGGTATATATAGAGGTACATATCTAGAAGATAAGTGTTAGGTGACATTAGCATTCAAGTGAGAGAATGTTGAAATGTGGAACATGAAAGAACACCCACAACCACAGACAAAGGGGCATTCTAATGCCTTATGCATAGTGACATTGTTGTTGTCATGTCAGTACAGGTGTAAGCTACGTCAGACGGCGTAAACTTACGCCAAGTAGCGGCGTAGCCATGCCGCAATCCTTTGACTCCTGCCTTCGGAACACAGAGAGTGCGAACTAATTACATTGTGGAGTGGCGTACCTACGCCATGTGTGGTTATCTCTACAATTCAGTTCTTAGGTCCTCGATTCAAAGCTACGATAATGACTTTATGCACGGTGAACTCTCGAAGGTTTTGCTATGGAGCGGTGAATTTCGAAATAGGAATTTCAGAGCATGAATTTTTTTGTGGGATCAAGAGAGTATTTGGAGCAGTATTCTTGTAAATTCCAGTGTTGTAAAGAAAAGATTTGAGTGGTAAAATTCTCTGCACTTTTTCCTTTTATAGTGAATTTTTGGTGTGGTTTTGTCAATGATTTCTTCCTTTCTCGGATTTTTTCCAAGTAAAATTTTGGTATGTTTTTATGTGATTATTTTGTTGTGGGTTTCTATTCTATAGTTTGTTCCGGATTTCTCAAATCAGTGTGATCCTATTTTTTTGTGATGCGGTTTTGATTGTAAATTGGTCGGAGCTCTCAGTGTATATTCCATCCCTACATGTAGCACCTTGGCTTTGAGCACTGCTTGACCGGTCTTTTTAATCAAGACAAAAACACAACCATGCCTGAAGACTCTTTAACTTCCAGAAGGCTAGTCATAAATTAGCTTATGGGAAAAGAAGTTAATTGACGACCTACGCGCATTAAGCATATAAGTTATACGGTATATTTTAACGCAGTTTAATCCATACGAAAAGAACAATTTTGTTTTACAAAAATCTTACCCGGCTTGAAGAATACGGAAAGCCCAAAATCGATGGCTTTGAGAGACAAGTCATCATCTTTGTTAGCAAGCAGGAAATTCTCCGGTTTAAGATCCCTATGCATTACCCCGAGCGAATGACAAGCCTCTACGACTCCTACAATAATCTTCGTGAGCTCAGCGGCCTTCCTCTCGCTGTAATGCCCCCTTTCAATGATACGATCGAATAGCTCTCCTCCGCCACAGAGCTCCATGACGATGTGCACATAGAGGGGATCCTCGTAAGCGCCCTTAATATGGACCACGTTCTTATGATCGGAGAGATGATGCATTATCTGGATCTCCCGGCGGACATCTTCCACATCCTCCTTCGCGATCAGCTTCCTCTTCGAAATCGACTTGCAGGCGTACTCCACCCCTGTGGCGATCTCCGTGCAAAGATAAGTCGTTCCGAACTGCCCCTGCCCTAATTTCCGACCAAGAGTGTACAGATCGCGGATGTTAGCTGTCATGTGACCGAGCACGAAGCTCCACTGCGGATCCATGCCTCGATTCATCAAGCCGCCCCCTTCCTCCTCCGCCAACACTCCGCCGCCAGTAATCACCTGTTCCGCCTTCACCGATTCCTTCCTCGCCTCTTCCGGCGCCTGGCCGGAGGAAAAGGAATAGGAGTTCCGATTAGATCCCGGACGTNCTCGCCTCTTCCGGCGCCTGGCCGGAGGAAAAGGAATAGGAGTTCCGATTAGATCCCGAACGTTTCTGCGACTCCACGTACCCCTGAAAGCACTTGCTTCCGAATGTTCCCCGGCATGTATTGCCCATGAAACAATCGCATTGATCCTCCGATCAGAGAACTCGGGTTTCCGCGAATCGAAACCCTAAACACTATTCAACAACTCATCCATCTGCCTAGCTGGAATCACACATATCTAGGGTTTGCCAAAGAACAGGAACTCCTCCAACTGGGCAAGAAAACAGAGCGAGAGATAGTTGCAGCACAAGTCGCAACTAGGAATTCGAGATGTCAGTAACCACTCGGTTCCTGGAAATGTCAGCTCGTCAACCAAGACAGGATAACCGTCCGTATATGTTTCAACGGCTGTGATTGATTTTATAATCTTGGGTTAATGGAATTGCTGCTGTACGGATGAGAGTTCGTGCGAACAGGGAGTGGCGGGACCCAGCGACGCACAATTGGGTCAGCGTTTGCTTGTTTTCACTGGTGGAGACTTGCTCATGCGGTCATCGGAGTCCCACAGCCTTGAATAACAGAGCAGGGGAATTTGCATTCATACCCCCCTGAAAATGTTTTTACACATCCGCCATCTAAAGTTTATTTATTTATTTACCTTCATAATAACACATACCTTTAAAATCATACCAAAAATAAAATTTTTATAGTTAATTATATCTATTTATGCATAATTTTATAACATTGAGATATTATAAATATAAACATTAAATTTTTTATGTTAATTCATAAGAATTGTAGGATAATTATGTAAAATTTGCACGCTTAAGACATAGTGGTTACTCAAGACATAGTGGCTGAGAAACATCTGGAGTTCGAATCGCATATATTACCTTTTGGGCTTATTTTTCCTAGAAAAAAAAGCTTATGTAAAGATCCATATGTTTACCATATGAAAATTTTTTGCTCCACATTATTATTTGCTTACACTATGTTGTTTAAATTATTTACGATACGTTGAAATGTTGTCCATTCTTTTCTCAAATTTATTGTTCCACGCTATGATGATTCTTGTAATTTTATTAAAATTTAAAATTGCTTTTGTCATATTGAAATGTTGTTCGTAATTTATTCAAATTATTAACTACATGTCGAAATATTGCTAAAAAATATTATATATTATTTCTGCTATGTCGAAAATAATGCTCGTGCCATCAGGATGTTGTCTTGTACATCATTGTTAGCAAGGTACGAGTACTTTAGTTTTATATGAAGTTTGTTTTAATCTCAATGCAGTTTAATTATATTTATATTTATCGTGTATTATTTTTTACTACGAGAAAATAATAAAATAATCATTAGATTAAGGATATATGTATATGAAGTGAAGTGTTTAAAGGCTTTAAAGAGCTTTGTCAAAAATAGCTAAACTGTCTAAGGAGAGCTTGGGCGTATGCAGTCGTTGTACCCCGATCATCACTTTGAAGTTCTTATAGCCACGAATGCATTTTTTTCATTAGATATAGTAAAATAATTAACACTTTTATTACACTTAAGTTTATATTTTTTTTATTTAAAAAAATAAAAGTTTTATGAAGTAAGGCCGTTAANACGAATGCATTTTTTTCATTAGATATAGTAAAATAATTAACACTTTTATTACACTTAAGTTTATATTTTTTTATTTAAAAAAACAAAGGTTTTATGAAGTAAGGCCGTTAATTTTTTTTGCTAGAAATTATTATTTCATTATAGTTAAAATAATTTATTTATGTTCAACTAAGTATTAACAAATTTATTAGTATTGTATGAGTCGGTATATCACCAGGAAACCCGACAGTGCATGACAAATGATCTGGAGGAGGTTGAAATAGTACCTCAACTCTTAACTGTTTGGTGTAACAACGGTCTGTACAAATCTTATAGAATATTTAACCATTTTAAAATTAGTAATTTTCTAAAATTTTTGAATTATTTCCTCTATGTTGAACAGGCCTTAATTTTTTGTGAACTATTTATGACGTGTTGAAATACTGTCTGAAAATATTTTAAGTTATTTGCGTCCTGTGAAAATGCTGCTCGTGTCGTTAGGATCTTGTTTCGCACTTTTTTGTTGGCAAGGTATAAGAAATTTAATTTTATCTTAAATCTGTTTTTATTCAAAATCAATTTTCATTATATTTACTTTCATCCTGCATCACTTCTTATTATGAGGTAGAGTAGAAACTAATTGAAAACAATATTATAGTAAATATATCGAGATATGAAATAATCGTCGGGCATTCATTGTATCATTAAACTCATGAGGATAAGACATAGCAGAAGAATTAGCTCATTGTTTGATGTGGTATCTTTCTATTAAGCTAAGCATTCGACTCATTCTCCTGAAACCTATTACGCGTGATCGCCAATAGAGAGAATAGTGGTATTTATTTGTATTATTTTATGACAACTACTTAATTTCTTTTATTATAATACATAATAACAATCTAAAATTATCAAATATATAGTTGGATTGCTTCATTTGTAGTAAGGACTTCCCATAAAGGTTTGGAGGGGATCGTGACACAAATGCTAGTTCCATGAAGCAAGGTTATGACGAAATTTTGGAGTTATCAAGCAAAGTGAAAGAATTAATACACATTGATTATATTGTATTTGATCGACCAATTCGACATAATTTTGTAACAGGGTCGTATCATAAAATAAATGTCAGACTATAAGACCCCAGTCGATCAACCTCTGATGCTTCATGTCGGTCGTCTTCCACTGTTGCGAGAAGACCACACAACTGATGTTTCAAGGAGATCTTTAGTTAGCAGAACACAGAGATCTTCGTTTCAAGAGTCATAAGAACAACAATATCTAGAGACATATGCTTATCTTGTTCAATCAGTAGTTGCAAACTCTCCAATTAAGCAGAATCCTCCAGTTATGCAGGAACCTTCGGATATGCAATACCGTTAGCATATGTGGTTATATTATTTGACTTGCAGTGGACAACTACTACTGGTGGAGACTTGAATTTAAATTTTCATAACATTTCTATGATTGAGCCTATTTCTGATACAAACATGAATTTCGATACACCAAAATTTTATTCTACTAAATCAAAATGAAGAATTTTACTTGATGCCACGATATTCTACAAATGACATAGCTGAAAGCGATGATGTTAAAGAAGAATCTAAAACGATAATCCATTACTCTACAACCATAAAATCTCTTAGCNTCTTATAGAATATTTAACCATTTTAAAATTAGTAATTTTCTAAAATTTTTGAATTATTTCCTCTATGTTGAATTGATGGCCGTAATTTTTTTGTGAACTATCTATGACGTGATGAAATAATGCCTGAAAATATTTTAAGTTATTTGCGTCCTGTGAAAGTGATGCTCGTGTCGTTAGGATCTTGTTTTGCACTTTTTTGTCAGCAAGGAATAAGAAATTTAATTTTATCTTAAATCTGTTTTTATTCAAAATAATTTTTTATTATATTTACTTTCATTAGTAAATATATCAAGATATGGAATAATCATCGGGCATTCATTGTATCATTAAACTCATGAGATAAGACGTAGCAGAAGAATTAGCTCATTGTTTGAAGTGGTAATGATCTATTAAGCGAAGCATTCGACTCACTCTCCTGAAACCTATTACGTGTGATCGCCATAAGAGAGAATAGTGGTATGCATTTGTATTATTTTATGACAATTACTAATTTCTTTAATTATAATACATAATAATAATATAAAATTATCAAATATACAATTGGATTGCTTCATTTGTAGTAAGGACTTCGCATAAAGGTTTGGAGCGGATCGTGATACAAATGCTAGTTTTATGAAACAAGGTTATGACGAGATTTTGGAGCTATCAAGCAGAGTAAAAGAATTAATACATTTTGATTATATTGTATTTGATCGACCAATAATACATGATTTTGTAATAGGGCCGTATCATAGAATAGATGTCAGACTGTAAGACACCCGTTATTTATCCTCTAATGCTTCACGTCGATCGTCCTCCACTTTTGCGAGAAGATCATACAACAGATGTTTCAAGGAAATCTTTAGTTAGCATAACACAAAGATTTTTGTTTCAAAGTCACAAGAACAACAATATCTAATGACATATGTTTATCATGTTCAATCTGTAGTTGCAGACCCTCCTGTTATGCAGAATCATCCAGTTATGCAGGACCCTTCGACTATGCAGTACTGTCAGCATATATGGTTATATTATTTGACTTGCAGTGGACCACTACTACTGGTGGAAACTTGAATTTAAAATTTCAGAACATTTCTATGATTGCGTCTATTTTTGATATAAACATAAATTTCGATACACCACAATTGTATTCTCCTCTAAATCTCAATGAAGAATTTTACTTGATGCCACAATATTCTATGAAAGACATAGCTGAAAACGTTGATATTAAAGAAGAATTTAAAACGATAATCCATCACTCTACCACCATAAAATCTTTTAGCACNTATATATATATATATATATATATATATATATATATATATATATATTATCACATCTATATACTACATTCCAATTTCAATGTATTTATATATCTAACACCTAAACTCTATTTTGAACATTTATATCACTGAAATCATTTCAAATCACATAAAAAATATCAACATTTTAATTTTTAAAAAACGAAATGCATAATTTCATACATAGATAAGATGGTATTATTTGAATGAAGCGAAACTGCAATTTTAGGAAATGAGGCTCTAATATGAATATATAAATAAGATTTACAAAAAATATCACTCAATTCTTATGTATTTACGTATCTAACACCTAAATTGAGCTATCACTTAAATGACATATAGGAAGAATCGCAAATTCATTTTTGCAAGTACATGTATGAGCATGTTTAATAACCTATGAGAACATATAGCCAAGGTGAACATGTCGGGTAATGTAGAGACTCGATCCATCGTAATTTAATTAATTATTGTTAATTAGCTTTATAATTAAAAATCTTATTTGCCGCTCACCTACCTTCCCACCTACCGCTAACCTATCACACCCACCTACCGCTCACCTACCTCCCACCCATCGCTCTACTAGTTTCTTTAAATAGCATCTTATGACTTGTCATCAAGCCAAGCGAAACCACAAGCCAAGTCCTCTAAGAGAGTAAGAGAGGAAGAGAGAGAGCGTGAGGAAGGAAGAGAAAAAAAATAGAGATTTTCTTGTAAGCATCGAGATGCTCGACGGTGTAATTCCTCGAAGTAGTAAAATCCTCTGCAGCTCCGTGAACGTAGACAAATTTGTCTAACCACATAAATTTGTGTGTCGCTCAGGTGTTTTTTTCTGCGTGCAATTTTTCTCGTTTCATTTTTTGCTTTTATCAATAGTGAATTCAATTCATAAAAAGGCTCATAGAAAATGGATTAATTTGTGTTTATTGAATTTGATTGCAAAGAACAACTTGTTGGTGTTATGATAAACCACTAGTAGGCAAAAATGGATGTTTGTAGTTATAGATTCTTCAATTGTAATATTTGAAAAGAAAGTGGAGTTAATTGCATAACCCTTAAGCTCTTTAAGTTTACACCAAAAACACATTGTCATGATCTTGGTTTTGCAATTTATAGGCATTTTTGTAGTAACAGCTTTGAGACGTATATATTTACATGCATTGACATGCATACCACACAATTCTTATTTATTTACATGTCCTACTACTATGCTTCCATATTTATATGCATAACCCTCAAATTTTATTTTTTATTAGCTTAAAATATATTTCATGTTAATAGCATTTCAGTAATTTGGGATGAAGTTAGTTCAGTTATGATGATGAATTATATACTTTTTAAAGTTAGCTAGCGTGTCTTTATTTTTTCAAAATTATAGGAAGTATGTTTTTATTTTTAAAAATGGCTGTGTTTTTGTTTTTATTTTTAAAAATGATCGATTCAGTGTATCTTCATTTTAAAAATAATTGTCAGGGTGCTTTTATTTTAAATAATGTTCAATTGTGTTCCTCTTTTTTCTAATATTTTATTTTTATTTACATCTAATTGTTGTTAAATATTAAATTATCAAAATTTGATTGATATATTTGTTTAGCATAAGTTATTTTAATATTCATATGAAAGATATTTGATTACAAAATTTCAATTATTTATAATTCTATTATAATTTTTTTTATGTAAATGCTTATTAAAATGATCATTATTTAAAAAGAAAAGAATGGGAGAAAATTAATATAGATAAACTTCTGTTTGACCATGAGCTTCGTTGCTCTATTTATAGAGTTATGATATAAATGATAGGAATAGTGTTCTAAGAACGTATTTGCTTAAGAAACCACATCAACCAAAAAGTCATAATTTTTCTCAAACAATAATGGCTAACATTGCTCAGACATTTAATTCAAAGTAATTTAAGAAGTATCTAACTTGATTAGAGGATAGTGCACAAAAAGATGTAATATAGTGTCTATGTTATTATCTATTTAAGACTCAAGAATTGGTTGGTACAAATCAAAGAGATGGGAGCTAAAAATTGGAAGGAAAAAAAAAAAATAGCTCTAGTTGGTGATCGTCATAAGGCTCACATTAAAGCAAGACAAAAATATGAATATCTAATAGAAGCTCAAATATAGAGTATTTCTATCATGAGTAAGAATGAGATGAATAAAAATGTATATATGTTCATATTTATTGTAGTTGTTGATTGTAATCGAATTTTTCTACAAAAAGGATTATCATTTCGTGCATATGATGAAACATCATAATTAATTAATCAAGAAAATTAATTGGAGCTAATACATTTTCTTGCAAATCATAATAAAGAAATCGAAAAATTACATTTGAAAATGTAATACAAACTATAACTAACTTCACCAAAGGTTCAAAAATAACTTTATCAAGCGCAACAGTTGAGTCTTCAGCTTCCATCATAGGAGGTATAAGTGATTCATAACTCTCTATCATAGTTGATGAATCTCGTAATGTGTCAACAAAAGAATTGTTGGTTGTCACAATAAGATATGTCGATAAAAAAGGGCAAGTTATTGAAAAAATTATTGTTATTAAAACATATTTTTTTAATAACTACAGTTGCACTCAAAACAACTCTTAAATTCATTCTTACGAAGCATTCATTAAGTTAATATAAAGTACATGACTCAGGCTACGACAGTGCATATAATATGAGAGGCAAGTGCAATGATTAGAAAGCAGTCATTCTTTATGATAATCCTCAAGTATTCTATGTTCATTGATTTTCTCGTAATCTTCAATTATATTTGATGGTTGTAGCAAAACATCATTGACAAGTAAAATATCTTTTTGAGTTCCCTTCAAGAATCTTAAACACATTTGGAGCTTCTTGCAAAAGAAGTGATGCTCTTAAAACCATTCAACATGAGAATTTTATTTTGCATCTGAGAACTGGATATTTAATTAACAGGTGTAATTTGAATCAAGAAGCTAATTCGCAATGAGCTAGAGACACTCATTAGAGCTCACATCCTTATACTTTAATTAGTCTCATCAAAACATATACATACTTGTAATGCTTGAGTTTATAAAAGAAGTACATGATTAACAATCAATTGAAGCTGACATTTTAATGGATACAATGAAAAAAAATTAAATTTATCTTCATAATACATTCAATGATTGATATTTTAGGCTTTATAAATGAATCATCACAATCTTTATAATAAAATAATATCAAGACAGTGAAAATGTAAAAAAAAACTTGATGCGTGTATCGAAACAACGATTACAAATGATGTGACAGAATGAATGAAATTCTTTATTGAAAGAAGTGTCTCGTGTTTGCAATACTTTTTAAATTAATATTGGAAATATGAATTCCACCTTTAAGGCTTTTTGATTATCATACCGACTTGTTCTACACCGTAATTATTATACAACTTCAAGAGCTGAATAACTACTTCTCTGAAGCAAGTACTGAATTACCTTTTTGTATAGGACATATAAATCCAAGTGATTTATTGTCACCTTTTAATCAAAGAAAGCTAATTTGTCTTGCAAAGTTACATGTTAATAATTTTTCTACAATTGAGGTTATAACTCTCAATTGTGCTCTAGTGGTGATTTTTCTTCTTTAAGACACATTGTTGATCTTGCAAAATACCTTATCAAAGCAAAGAATGGTTATGTGTATCATTTAATTTACAAACTTATCATCTTAGCATTAACTTCATCTGTTGCTACTGCTACAGTTGAGAGGGCATTTTCTGCAACGAAGATTATCAATCATTGATTGCACAGTCGAATCAATGATGATTGACACAATGAGCATCTTATCTCGCATACTAATAAATAAGAGTTTATCTTGATTCCCAATGAACCTAACACATCATTGTCAATCAATATAAAATAGATTGAAAATTTTGTAATCATTGTTTAATTCTTTAATGATAAAAAAATATAACCTTGTATTTTGAACTGCATGTTACTCTCACACAGAGAAAAGAAAAGTTGATCTGGCTCCTAATCAAGTGATAAATGAGAGGCATGACATATATTCATGCACTAATGGCCATAATTGCAGCAACTAATAAGTTGACCGACGAATCAATTATNCTGCATGTTACTCTCACACAGAGAAAAGAAAAGTTGATCTGGCTCCTAATCAAGTGATAAATGAGAGGCATGCCATATATTCATGCACTAATGGCCATAATTGCAGCAACTAATAAGTTGACCGACGAATCAATTGAACGAAAGAAATTGTTTTCAAAAACATTCACGTGAAGATATTCTCTTTTGTATTTTTAGATGTCAAACCAAATTCATAGACCAATTTTGGCTCTAACCCAAAATTGGCCTTACTCAAAGTTATTTTACCCATACCTAACNGAAATTGTTTTCAAAAACATTCACGTGAAGATATTCTCTTTTGTATTTTTAGATGTCAAACCAAATTCATAGGTCAATTTTGGCTCTAACCCAAAATTGGCCTTACTCAAAGTTATTTTACCCATACCTAATTCGAATATTAAATAAGTTAGTCCAACTCGAACCCAACCTGCGTTATACTGGGTAACCAGAGCCAAACCTATATAATATATTTAACATAAGGCATAATAGCTATTTGTGTCAACTTTGGGCCAATTTCAAATCAATTTTGAGTCAATTTCTAAATGACAGGTTAATCCGGAGTCGATTTCAAGTTAACTGTTTAATTTTAAGTTGAGTCAACAAGGGGTGGAAGCAACCTCTTTTTTGAAGGGAACAAGCTTGTTTCACTTCTTCATTATGATTCATAGGGAAATGAAACAGTTACAAAAAAATTCTTTGATTAATTGATTCAGATGATTCATTAGGATCACGAAATGATAATCCTTATTNATATTTAACATAAGGCATAATAGCTATTTGTGTCAACTTTGGGCCAATTTCAAATCAATTTTGAGTCAATTTTAAATGACAGCTTAATCCGGAGTCAATTTCAAGTTAACCGTTTAATTTTAAGTTGAGTCAATGAGGGGCGTAAGCATCCTCTTTTTTGAAGGGGGCAAACTCTTTTCACTTCTTCATTATGATTCACAGGGAAATGAAACAGTTACAAAAAAATTCTTTGATTAATTGATTCGCATGATTCATTATGATCATGAAATGATAATCCTTATCNAAAATTACATTTGAAAATGTAATACAAACTATAACTAACTTCACCAAAGGTTCAAAAATAACTTTATCAAGCTACAACAATTGAGTCTTTAGCTTCCATCATTGGAGGTAGAAGTGATTCATATCTCTCTATCATAGTTGTTGAATCTCGTAGTGTGTCAACAAAAGAATTGTTGGTTGTCACAATAAGATATGTCGATTAAAAAGAGCAAGTTATTGAAAAATTTATTGTCATTAAAACATATTTTCTCAATAACTTCAGTTGCACTCAAAACAACTCTTAAATTCATTCTTACGAAGCCTTCATCAAGTTAATATAAGGTACATGACTGAGGCTATGACAGTGCATATAATATGAGAGGCAAGTTCAATTATTAGAAAGCACTTATTCTTTATGATAATCCTCAAGTATTCTATGTTCATTAATTTGCTCATACTCTTCAATTATACTTGATGGTTGTAGCAAAACATCATTGACATGTAAAATATCTTTTTGAGTTCCCTTCAAGAATCTTAAACACATTTGGAACTTCTTGCAAAAGAAGTGTTGCTCTTAAAACCATTCAACATGAGAATTTTATTTTGCATCTGAGAACTGGATATTTAATTAGCACGTGTAATTTGAATCAAGAACCTAATTCGCAATGAGCTGGAGATACTAATTAGAGCTCACATCTTTATACTTTAATTAGTCTCATCAAAACATATACATACTTGAAATGCTTGAGTTTATAAAAAAAGTACATGATTAACAATCAATTGAAGCTGACATTTTAATGGATACAATGAAAAAAAATTAAATTTATCTTCATAATACATTCAATGATTGATATTTTAGGCTTTATAAATGAATCATCACAATCTTTATAATAAAATAATATCAAGACATTGAAAATGTAAAAAAAAAAAACTTGATGTGTGTATCGAAACAACGATTACAAATGATGTGACAGAATANTTATATCACCAAAATCATTTCAAGTCACATAAAAAATATCAACATTTTAATTTTTAAAAAACGAAATGCATATTTTCATACATCGATAAGGTGGTATTATTTGAATGGAGCGGAACTGCAATTTTTTTGGGAAATGAGGCTCTAATGGTGTCATATGAATATATAAATAAGATTTTCAAAAATATCACTCAATTCTTATGTATTTACTTATCTAACACCTAAATTGAGCTATCACTTAAATGGCATATAGGAAGAATCGCAAATTCATTCTTGCAAGTACATGTATGAGCATGTTTAATAACCTATGAGAACATATAGCCAAGGTGAACATTTCGGGTAATGTAGAGACTGAGCCCACCGCAATTTAATTAACTATTGTTAATTAGCTTCCTAATTAAAAATTTCATCTGCCGCTCACCCACCTTCCCACCTACCGCTCACCTATCACACCCACCATTTAATTCAAAGTAATTTAAGAAGTATCTAACTTGATTAGAGTATAGTGCACAAAAAGATGCAATATAGTGTCTCTATTATTATCTATTTAAGACTCAAGATTTGGTTGGTAATAAGTTGCAGCAAATAATTAAGTGATAAATGAGAGGCATGGCATATATTCATGCACTAGAGGCCATAATTGCAGCAACTAATAAGTTGACAGACGAATCAATAGAACGAAAGAAATTTTTTTCCAAAACATTCAGGTGAAGATATTCTCTATTGTATTTTTAGATGTCAAACCAAATTCACGGGTCAATTTTGGCTCTGAACCAAAATTGGCCTTACTCAAAGTTATTCTACCCATACCTAACTCGAATATTAAATAAGTTAGTCCAACTCGAACCCAACCTGCTTTATACTGGCTAACCAGAGCCAAACCTATATAATATATTTAACACAAGGCATAATAGCTATTTGTGTCAACATTGGGCCAATTTCAAATCAATTTTGAGTCAATTTTTACATTACAGGTTAATCCGGAGTCAATTTCAAGTTAACCGTTTAATTTTAAGTTGAGTCAACGAGTGGTGGAAGCAACCTCGTTTTTGCAGGGGGCCAGCTTTTTTTCACTTCTTCATTATGATTCACAAAAATATGAAACAGTAAAAAAAAATTTCTTTGATTAATTGATTCAGATGATTCATTATGATCACGAAATGATAATCCTTATTATATCACACAATTCCTATGTATTTACATATCTAACACATTTATATCACTAGAATCTTTCATATCACATGAAAATACCATTATTTTAATTTCAAAAAAAAGTGAAATACACCATTCCATACATATATAAGGTGGTATGTATGTAAAAATTGAAGTTTAGGTGTTAGATGTGTAAATACATTAGAATTGAGTGACATTTAAGTATATCTTCCTTTTTTTCAAAATGATCATTTCCCAATTTTTTCTCATGAAACATAGACAAAAGAATAACAAAAATTTAAAACCTAAATTTACTAGGAGATGTAATAATAGAGCAATCATTCATTGTTTCAGTACAAGATGTTAAATTTATTGATCCCATCAACCAAGAGCATCATATAAATAATTCACAATTAATCAAGCCACATACGAGAGTCAGCTATCCGCCAGCTCCTACATTAACCACGCCACGACACTGCCAGTCATTGTCATGGCGAGAATCTCCTCTTCCTCGAAGCGCTTCCATCCTTCATCTCAACTTTCCATCTTCATAATCGCCGTCTTGCCTTTGTGCTCCGCCAAGATTTTGCTGCTGTTTTGTGCAAGAGCAGAAGAGGCATGGCAACACAAGGGCGCAAAATAATATTTTAAGAGGGGCAAAAGATTGAAGTGTCACTCTTGCTAGCTTAAACTCCAATACCGCTCTTGAAAATTAAACAGTTTAAGATTCTTAATCCAAATCCGACTCAAAAATTATTTGCGCCAATCCAAATCCAAAATTTGTTGAGTCAAGTTTGAGTGAGTTTATATTGCTGGTCAATTTTTTACACCTCACATGCATTTTACGATTCTAAGGAACAGTAAATGAACTGTTTTCAATCTTATACAACAAAGAGTAAAATGCTTCTTGTGTATTGCAGCATTTTTACTACACTAAGAAAATCATGGTGACAAATACATCCATAAAAGTGAAAATGTATATGAACTCGTAAACAGAAGATGGAATACAAATTATATAGTGTACAAGAATCTTACAATCTGTCCTATAAGCTATTTTAACGTTATCTTTATTCATATTTGCATTGCAAAACTATGCTTTAAATTTACAGAACGAATTTGTGTGTTTGTATATATATATCATGAGTTTTCACCAAAGATGGCATTGTAAAGATGGTTGGCCGTCCAAGTAACCTGTTTTAGGCGCTTGAGAGGATCATGGATCTCATCTGCAAATGTTAAGAGAGGGATCCTACATTCTGCATTCAAAAATACAGAAAAAAGAGATTTTTCAGTTTTCATGTGTTGGTGCGCATGTGTTTGTGTGGGTGTGCCTATATAGAGAGAGAGAGAGAGAGAGAGAGAGAGCATATACGACCTGAAAAAAGACTGCATTACTCAATTTAACGCATTGTCAATTATCTAATTTTGAAAGCATCAGGCTAAAGTTTTCACACCTTATGTGCTCGCCACAAGAGATTTTATATGGTAAGCTGTAATAGTAGAAAGAACTTAACCATGCTTTTATTCCTAAAAATGCTTTATGATACTCGCCCGGCTTTTACTGTTATATTTAAAATAATGACTACATTAATAAGCAAGAATTTTCATCACTTCAGTCTTTTGTAGGATCTAATTTGTCAAATTGAATGTTGAGGCTTTAATCTAGACGCGTATGAAGATGGTAAATTTTGTTTTGGGGGGGGGGGGGGGGGGATTTACATATATACCACACAAATTTTATATATATACATATCTAAAACATAAACTTTTATATTTATAAAGACCACTAAAATCATTAACATCAAATCAAAAATAATATAATTATTAACTTTTTAAAAGTGAAATATATACTGTTTTATGCATAGGTTCATAACATGAGAGTATTATAAATATAAATATCAAACTTTAGGTGTCCAGTATGTAAATAATGAAATTTGTGTGGCATGTATGTAAATTTCACTTTGTTTTAGATGCTTACCCAAAATCTTGCTGAAGTTGAGAAAACTGAAGGAAGCAAACACCTTGAGCTCAATATCCAGATCAATTTTCAAGCATTCTTTCAGCCTTGGCATGAAAGCCCAAAAAGCAGAGAGCTGTAATGCAGGAACAGACAGAGAAGGAAGCGCATGGCTTAGCCATGCGGCAGTGACAGTGCACACTCTCGCCAGATCTTGGTCTCCGTTCTTCCAACACTTGNAATGTTAAGAGAGGGATCCTACATTCTGCATTCAAAAATACAGAAAAAAGAGATTTTTCAGTTTTCATGTGTGGGTGCGCATGTGTTGGTGTGGGTGTGCCTATATATATAGAAAGAGAGAGAGAGAGAGAGAGCATATACGACCTGAAAAAAGACTAAATTACTCAATTTAACGCATTGTCAATTATCTAATTTTGAAAGCATCAGGCTAAAGTTTTCACACCTTATGTGCTCGCCACAATAGATTTTATACGGTAAATTCTTTAGTAAGCTGTAATAGTAGAAAGAACTTAGCCATGCTTTTATTCCTAAAAATGCTTTATGATGCTCGCCCGGCTTTTACTGCTATATTTAAAATAATGACTACATTAATAAGGAAGAATTTTCATTACTTGCAGTCTTTTGTAGGATCTAATTTGTCAAATTGAATGTTGAGGCTTTAATCTAGACGCCTATGAAGATGGTGCATTTTGTTTGGGGGTGGGGGGGATTTACATATATACCACACAAATTTTATATATATACATATCTAAAACATAAACTTTTATATTTATAAAGACCACTAAAATCATTAACATCAAATCAAAAATATTATAATTATTAACATTTTAAAAGTGAAATATATACTGTTTTATGCATAGGTTCATAACATCTGAGTATTATAAATATAAATATCAAACTTCAGGTGTCAAGTATGTAAATAATAAAATTTGTGTGGTATGTATGTAAATTTCACTTTGTTTTAGATGCTTACCCAAAATCTTGCTGAAGTTGAGAAGACTGAAGGAAGCAAACACCTTGAGCTCAATATCCAGATCAATTCTCAAGCATTCTTTCAGCCTAGGCATGAAAGCCCAAAAAGCAGAGAGCTGTAATGCAGAAACAGACAGAGAAGGAAGCGCATGGCTAAGCCATGCGGCAGTGACAGTGCACACTTTCGCCAGATCTCGGTCTCCGTCCTTCCAACACTTCGAAAGAGTCTTCTCGAACGACTTCTTTCCATAATGAAGAAGGACCGAAGCCATGCTCTTCAACCACTCTTCTTTCATCTTTGATTCTTCCTAAATTAAGTAAAACTCAATTTTGAATGAAATCCAATGAAGTTAACTTATTAGATAAATTATTTCGACAAACATATTCCAAGAATGATAAGTTGTATTATTCTAAAGGGAAGTTTACATGCAGAGCACACAATTCTTATGTATTTGCATATCAAACACCTAGGCATTCATATTTACATACATAACACTTGGTGATTTAAACTTATGCATGAAAATGTGTATCTCACTTTTGAAAAGTGTTAAAGATGCTATTTTTAATAAGATATTAAATATTTGAGATCTATGTGTGTAAATATGAATGTTTCTTTATGAGATATGTAAATACATTAGACTTGTGCGCTCTGTATGTAAATGCCCCTAAAATCTTCCAGCATGTGATTTCACAATTTTCTTTGCCACAGTTGGAACATATTCGAGTAGTGAGTTTTATGTAGAATCAATGATGTATCTTTTAGTGAGGATTTATGCTGTTAAAGAATGTATCAAATTTCAATAAATAAATCACGACTGAACGATGTATGCATTTACCTAATGTTTCAATAAATAATTCATGATAAAACAATTTGTAAGTGGAACAAAAAGAACGGTGTGAAAAAGTAGCAAGATACCTCTGATATTGTTCGATCATCCTCATCATTGCAACTTTTACAAATGTATCCAGCTTTCTTCAACAGCCAAGACTCAATGATCATCTCCCCAGTAAAGGAGACATGACCGGTGAGCATGAGCAGGGCCCTTCGACAATTTGGTATAAACTTCTTACTTAACAGACAGCACTCAAGTGCTTTCACAATGCACTTCACAGCCTCCTCTTTGTAAACACTATACTTCCGGGATTCATCCTGACAAATATTTATCATCTTGAGTTTACATAATGTAGCGTGGTATACGAAAGGTTTATAAGAATGTAATGATCGCCTATGATATTAGTCTACAAATTGCAAGTCTGCCTCTTGTCATAACAATGATAGTTTTCAATAACATACAACAAATGTAAAATGTACACACGTAACATATGTCATGCTTAGTTTTCTATGTGATGTCAAACCTATACTTGCAATGTTACAAAAGATCTACTCATATTTATTTTTAATCCAACAGCACTAATTTTATCACCTTGTCTAAGGGACACATCTTTACATTACATTTTACACGTCCAAATCACCTACATCTATTTTAGTAATATAATTACCCGCTAATTTATCTTTCCTATTTTGTGACACGACTATCTCAACATTTTTATCTTGGTTATGCTCAACTTAGCTATTAGCCTTCTTATAACCCACAAATAGCATCCAAGTAATATAGCTGGCCTGGTAGAAGTTTTATAGTGGGCCTAAACATATATATGTGTATTATGCATGAATAAATTCAAATTATACGGAATTGAGAGATATGTATGTAAATCTTCCTAATAAAAAATGCAGAATCAAATTAGTCCATTTATATCACCAAAAGAATACAGTTCAATACGCATTCATAAGCTGGCTTCACTATAAGAATGACAAATTCACATAAATTGTAAACCTTATTTTTTAAAACATTTCAAATGTTACTCCAATTCAACTTTACTTGGATTTTCCTCATCTTATAAAGGTTTGTAACTCTATGGATTGGTTTAGCGTAGTTTAACTGTAATGATTCTTAATAGCAATTAGAAATCATATGACCTGAAGCAATTTTACTGTAGTTAAGAAGTTATTAAAGTGAATTATTAATTGAATGATTGTAATCTTATGAAGGCGTTTAACTGCTTTGCTTGGCAGAGCATAATTTAAATCAAATTATACTTTAAAATAATTAGCAATTAGACACCTAAAAGTAATCCTTCTATAGTTAACAAGTTCTTGCGGTTTTGCATTATAATGTTCACTTATGGTCACCGGATGATTATGCGAGAGATCAACAGCTATTGTAGCTAACAGCATAAAGGAAAATGACTGGCTAGTAGCCAACGATTAGGACCAATACATAAACGCCAAGTGTGTAAGGGGAAAGTCTGCATCCAAAAGTCAAAATGACGTAATGTGATCAAGGGAATAAAGTAACTTGCAATGAAGGGTACAAGACCTATTTCTATAGAGAAATAGAGAGATGGTTGTTCAAGTTGACAGGAAATAAAGAAAGTATTCAAATATTTGTTCATTCAAATATTTTTTCACTTTTATCTTAGTAGTAGTGCTATCTCTCTCTCTCTCTCTCTCTTCAGGATTCCCTTTTGGAAACAAAGTATAGTTCCTCCATCAGCTAAGCTTAACAAATACAGAGGAAAGCCTACCACCTCTGGTGTCAAAAAATCTTGTTGACCACCCAACAAAGAATTATTCTGCATGACACCGACCAAGATAACTACCATTTTCTGGTCATTTCATTTCACCAACCAACACTCTGTATTTGTCTCTACACCAACTTAAATGAAGGCAATGAACACGGGATGGTTTTGAACACCATACAATCATCCAATTATATAATGCTTATAGATTCTAGTCAATAATTTTGTAGGGACTAGGCATTCAGTACTAGGTATAACATATTTGTAGATACTAAATACAACTTTTAGGAATGCATGAAAAACAAAAAACTGTTAGTAGGGAAACTATCCCCATATCTCAATAACAAGGGTGCTTTATACAATAGTTTTCAAACTACTATCGACCTAAAAACTTAAATTTATGAGTAGGCCCAGTCAATTGTATTTTTACATCAACATATTTTTCAACTCCAATGTTAGACTAAATACAAGCCTTACGTCACTTAATAATCTTCTCATCATATAAGAACACTCAACATCAATCACACTGTACCTCAAATAAAACATTTTCTACATCAACATAAGCCTAACTCATGTTCCCTCTGTAGTTTCATGCCCCTTAACAAGTGAAAATAGAGTTGTAGTCTGGCTGATATCGAGTGATTCAGTTGATTAGTGATTTTCCATAAATCTCGGCCATCCATGCCATGGCTTTTAACAAGGCTCATGATATCCAAATATNTATTTGCCCAACAATGATGTTTATTAAGTATCAAATATTTGGAAGATTTAAACACGCACCACTCAATTCCAACGTATTTATACATCTAACACCTAAATTTCACTATTTTGCATGCATAACATCTTGCCCATGCATGAAAAGGTGCATTTCACTTTTTAAAAGTTAAAATGGTGCTATTTTGATGTTATATAGAAGATTTAGGTGGTATAAACGTAAAAAGAAAGCTTTGGGGTTATATATGTAAATAAATAGGAATTTGGCGGTCTGTATGTAAATGCCCCAAAAACTTTTGCAAAATGAAGGTAATTATAACTCACAAACCTGTGCAAACAGATCAATTCTATCAAAAGCCAAACAGCACGGGCTCTTGCACGAACTTCCTTACTATGAATGAGGTTAAGCACAGCAGACTTGCTTATTTTCATTGCCAAGTGATTCCTACAGCCTCCGTGAGCCTGAATACACTTAACTAAAAGCTCAGCCACACGAGATCTCTCTTCCAAACTCCCCACTTCCAACATTTTAATAAGAAATTGAAGACCTCCTAAAGAAATAAGACGTTTGACGTTCTCCTTCTCTTCCTTTAAGCTAAAACCGCTCAATATCTGGTCAACGATTACTAAAGACAAGCCAAATCTGTCATTACGAGCTGGTTTCGATGTGCTGAACGTGCTTTGGGAGGCAACAGAAATGGAGTTTCTGAAGCAGTTCGCCAGCCACTCATCGATCAAGTGTTTTAACACCGTATTCGTATCGGGAATAAGCGGACACTTCAATGTTTGTCCAGTTATAGGACAGGTTCTATTGCCTTGATTAAATCTGGTTTTGATAGCCACTAGTTCGAAAGTATGCCCGCTCTCCAATGTCACGGGCTCCTTAAATAACCGCCCGGTCAGAGGACAGATAAACTCTTCCGGAATTCTAGAAAAGAAAGAATCTT
>JXCR01106753.1:0-33377 GCA_002079205.1 Phalaenopsis hybrid cultivar | reverse complement strand
ATGTCTTATGTTGTCATCAGAATAACGAACCATTTTACTTTTGTGTTTGATTTCTTCAGCCTCAAGGAAGTCTAAGCTGCTTGAGCAACAACGGTCTTCTATCATCCGGTCATTTTCCGGTGTAATCTGTAATAATATTTCAATAATTACGTTGCTAATCGAAACTGGTTGCTTACAAGTGGATTCATATATAACGTGCAAAAAAAAATTGAAGAAATGAGGAGAGGGGCAAATATTCACCAAAAAAAGTTTGGCTTTAAGATTGAGTTCAAAATACAATAAAAATTTTTGCCATGTTTTATTCACTTTCTAAGCATCTAGGGAGTGCTTTATCAAAATTTTCATTAAATCCTAGACATTAAATTACATTTTTTGGCTTATTTTATCTTCCAACTATAGTCTGTTAACTCGAGTAATAATTTTCACTANTATATATATATATATATATATATATATATATATATATATATATAGATATATATATATATTGTGCATAAAGGAGAGTGATGATCAAAATGGAGTGCCCTCACGTGAAAGAGAGATTGTTAAGAAATGTGAGGCTTGGATTTGATCGTATTGAATTGTTGAAATATATGTCGGTTTAAAAATAAAAAAGGATGATTGGTCTTTTACTTGTGGCTTAAACTTCTAAGTTGTCTATTTAGCTAAATTCCCAATACCCCTTCAGCTTCTTCCTCCCTAACAAGATTTACCTACCTTTGGTTGAACAAGGACGAAGAGCAGCCTACTACGACAAAACATCTTTGTAATTACGTGAACCTTTGGTGCATGAACCTCAAAGATCTCAAAAAAAAAAAATTATTTATAGGGGAGTGATGATCAAAGTGGAGTGCTCTCACGTGAGAGAGAGATTGTTAAGAAGTATGAGACTTGGGTTTGATCAGATTGAACTGTTGAAAAATAAGTTGGTTTAAAAATAAAAAAAATGATTGGTCTTTACCTATGGCTTAAACTTTTAAATTACAAACAAACTTGACAAATTGTCTATTTAGCCCAATTCCCAATACCCCTTTAGTTTCGTCCTCCTGAACAAGATTTACCTAAATTTCATAGCACAGATGGCTAGAAAAGTATTAAACAAACAAATAGATAATGACAACAAACAAACTACTATTTTAATGGAGTTGGATTAGCCACGGACAATACCAATTGACCACTAGTCAGTCAACTGTGATACATCGATGGACCAATGCTGGTTGGCTAACCAATTAGCCAATTCAATGTTAACCACTAGGGATTCAATAACTTTTGATACTTAAAATCTTTTTTTCAACCAAATTTTACTAGCTATTGTCAGGCTTCCATATGACAATCGTTCTTTGATAGCCGACAAAGATCCGCCACATTTAATTTGCCTTTAGTTTTCCACTATTGGTGCATCTCCACCACCCAGTCCAACCAAACAATTACATCATGGCAATCAACTAATTATAGATTAATTGTTTCTAATTCATTGGCCTTTGCCACCAATGCATTGAAGATAGGTTATTGATCCATCGGGCAATGAACACAAATAAATAAATGAGACTCGGGGAGTTAGCTTACAGCAGCCTCCCATGTTATCAATTGACGAGATTGATACTCTCGCGTGCTTCAAATTATTGTGTAAATACAACCAACCAAATGAGCCCGTTGATGAAAATGATGTAAATTATGACACTGAGCTGAATTTATTTATGATAAAAATAACTTTTTGCATGTTCCCAATGTTTTCATAACCTTGCAAATTTAACAAACTAACGGGTCATTTGATTTGCTGAAAAAGGAAGAGTGTAATTGAAATGTAGTGGCTTTGGAATTTTTAATAGTTCATTTTGGTTAAGGGGCTATTTGGCTCTGAGTTCTCAAAATTCTGATGATTGGTTAGATGAAAAAAAAATGCATTGTAAAATTTAACGAATTTGGAATTCACCAGGTAGTTCAAAACTGTTGTATTTCAAATTCGTTAGATTTGGNGGCAATGAACACAAATAAATAAATGAGACTCGGGGAGTTAGCTTACAGCAGCCTCCCATGTTATCAATTGACAAGATTGATACTCTCGCGTGCTTCAAATTATGTAAATACAACCAACCAAATCAGCCCATTGATGAAAATGATGTAAATTATGACACTACAGCTGAATTTATTTATGATAAAAATAACTTTTTGCATGCTCCCAACGTTTTCATAACCTTGCAAATTTAACACACTAACGGGTCATTTGATTTGCTGAAAAAGGAAGAGTGTAATTGAAATGTAGTGGGATTGGAATTTTTAATAGTTCATTTTGGTTAAAGGGGCTATTTGGCTCTGAGTTCTCAAAATTCTGATGTTTGGTTAGATGAAAAAGAAATGCATTGTAAAATTTAACCAATTTGGAATTCACCCGGTAGTTCAAAACTGTTGTATTTCAAATTCGTCNGCTATTTGGCTCTGAGTTCTCAAAATTCTGATGTTTGGTTAGATGAAAAAGAAATGCATTGTAAAATTTAACGAATTTGGAATTCACCCGGTAGTTCAAAACTGTTGTATTTCAAATTCGTTAGATTTGAACAATTTATAAATATACTATAAATTGTAGATTGTTATCTCTGCAATCACAGTGGCCCACCCGACACTGCAACCAATAGCACACTGTGGACCGTTGCCCACCACAATCACAGTCAGTCGCCCACCATGGCCACTCATGGTTGCTAGCAGCTGCTACCCGCTGCATGTCGCCGCCCACCGGTAGCCGCTGCAGCTTTTGCCAGGCATATTTTACATTAATTTTGTTTTTCTTCAAACCAAACACAACCATGGAAATTCCTGCATTTAATTTTATATCAAAGAAAACAACTTCAAAGTATTTCAATTACACTCTTTCTTTTATATTTCATTCATTCTTCAGCAAACCAAACAGCCCCTAAATATAAAGTAAATGTATGTGATTATAAACGCCAATTGAATGGTGAACTCTAAATTCACCAGAACTTTACACCCCATTTCATTTTTATTCAAATAAACGCCAATTTGTAAATTCACTGTATTTGATTCACAGCGCTCAATTAAAGCCAGACAACCAAAAAAACCCCAAGTTGCTTTCCAATGTTCTTGTCTAATGAATACAGCTCTCAAATATTAGTGCTGAGTTAAAACATTTGGAAGGAAGAACAAATCAAGAAAGCTTACCATAAGATCAAAATGTAAAAGAAGAACTGCAATAAGCACTCTTTCTTCAGGCAGAGAGCTCCGAAGGCAAAAAAGAAGCTCACGCTTGGTGTTATCAATATCCTCCGTTTTCAATGCACTGAAGAAAGACAAGCTATCCACCCTTCTGTTGGCATCCAAAAGTCCAAATGGGAACAGTTGAAGATATGTTAGAGAAGACTACTTATGAATCTAAATCAAAGTACTTTTAAGGACCAAAGAAAAGCTACTATTAAATAAGGCAATTATCAGGCATGAATTCCAATAGAAAGGAAAGTGAAAAATATATTTATGAACCAAAGAAAAGCTACTATTCAATCAAGACGATCATACCAAATACATTTATGAAAAATCAAAAATATATATTAATCCAGGAACTGGGGAGTTAGATATGAGAACTAGATTCCTTATACACTAGAAAAAAGATATTTTGAAGACAATGATAATGTGCAATATACTCAGCCCTTTATGAGAAATCCTCCAGCAAACATTTCAAGATCCACTTGAATCTTTTTGTTATTTCCAAAGGTTAAATCATGACATTCAAAAAAGTAATAAAAAAAATCTATTTGCCCAACAATGATGTTTATTAAGTATCAAATATTTGGAAGATTTAAACACGCACCACTCAATTCCAAGGTATTTATACATCTAACACCTAAATTTCACTATTTTGCATGCATATCATCTTGCCCATGCATGAAAAGGTGTATTTCACTTTTTAAAAGTTAAAATGGTGCTATTTTGATGTTATATAGAAGATTTAGGTGTTATAAACGTAAAAAGAAAGCTTTGGGGTTATATATGTAAATAAATAGGAATTTGGCGGTCTGTATGTAAATGCCCCAAAAACTTTTGCAAAATGAAGGTAATTATAACTCACAAACCTGTGCAAACAGATCAATTCTATCAAAAGCCAAACAGCACGGGCTCTTGCACGAACTTCCTTACTATGAATGAGGTTAAGCACAGCAGACTTGCTTATTTTCATTGCCAAGTGATTCCTACAGCCTCCGTGAGCCTGAATACACTTAACTAAAAGCTCAGCCACACGAGATCTCTCTTCCAAACTCCCCACTTCCAACATTTTAATAAGAAATTGAAGACCTCCTAAAGAAATAAGACGTTTGACGTTCTCCTTCTCTTCCTTTAAGCTAAAACCGCTCAATATCTGGTCAACGATTACTAAAGACAAGCCAAATCTGTCATTACGAGCTGGTTTCGATGTGCTGAACGTGCTTTGTGAGGCAACAGAAATAGAGTTTCTGAAGCAGTTCGCGAGCCACTCATCGATCAAGTGTTTTAACACCGTATTCGTATCAGGAATAAGCGGACACTTCAATGTTTGTCCAGTTATAGGACAGGTTCTATTGCCTTGATTAAATCTGGTTTTGATAGCCACTAGTTCGAAAGTATGCCCGCTCTCCAATGTCACGGGCTCCTTAAATAACCGCCCGGTCAGAGGACAGATAAACTCTTCCGGAATTCTAGAAAAGAAAGAATCTTCACAATTTTCTTTAAAAATGTCCCTGAAAAGGTGAACCGGGAAGAAAAACAAAGAGGGGGAAGTGAGATTCTTAAACAGGAAAGCTGAACAAACACAAACATTTAAACATATGCATGAAAATGTGTACTTCGCCTTTAAAAAGATAATAAAGGTGGTTGCATGTCAATATGAATGTTTAGGTGTTAAGATATGTAAATACATAAAAATAGTGTGCTATGTATGTAAATGACCCAAAAGACGAGAAGTTTACACAAGTAGCACACAATTCTTATATAATTTACACTTTAAACATTTTGGGGGTCATAAACCTATGCATGAAAAGGTGTATTTCAATTTTAAAAATATATTAATGGTGTCATGCATGTAAATATAAATGTTTAGATGTTAGATGTGTAAATACATTAAAATAGAGTAGCATGTACGTAAATGCCCCAAAAGAAAAGAGAATTTTACATAAATTTATGTATTCACATATCTAGCACTCAAAAGTGTCATATTAACACTTATAACCCCTTGGAGTTATAAACATTTGCATGGAAAGATGTATTTCACTTTTAAAAAAAAAGATAATAATTGTGGCATGCATGTTAATATGAATGTTTAATTGTTAGACATGTAAATACATAAGAATAGCGCATCATGTATGTAAATGCCCAAAAGACAATGAAATTTTACATACATAGCACACAATTCTTATGTATTTACATATCTAGCATGCAAAGTTTCATACTTACGCTTATAACATCTTGGAGACATGAACTGTGCATCAAAAGGTGTATTTCATTTTTAAAAAGATAATAATGGTGGTATACATGTAAATATGAATGTTTAAGTGTTAGATATGCAAATACATAAGAATTGTGTGGCATGTATGTAAATGCCCCAAAAGACACTTTTCAAGAAAAATGTATCACTAAGAATGCGTGCAAAAAAAATTCAAAAGCATGAACTATGGCAGTAGGGCGCACCTGGACCTTTCCTTCAAAGAGCCTGAACTAAAAAACTCATTGGCGGAGTCAGTTTCATCCAGTACAAGTTTTGTACGTGTTAATTCGGTCATCTGAGATCAAAATAAAAAAAAGGGCATTTACATACGTACCAAACAATTTATATGTCTTTACATATCTAACTTCTAAACTTTAATTTTTACTTGCATGCCACCTTATCTATGCAAGAAAAGATATACTTCACTTTTTAAAAGTTAAAATTGTGGTATTTTTAATGTGATATAACAGATTTGGGTGATATTAATGTAAAAGGTAAAGTATAGGTGTTATATAGATAAATACATAAGAATTGAGTGGCATACAAGTAAAAGCCCCAATAAAAAAGCATGTAACCAAGTTAATAAAAATGGCATTTTGACCGATTTTGGCAGGAAGAATAAATATGGAAAATTTTGACACCTCATCTTGTTCTGAATTGTAAACTGGTGAATCAATAAGAAGATTTGAGGTATGGGTATTTGCTTCATTAGAATCATCAGCAGCCTGTAACTGAAAGGCTGCTTTAGCCAGCTTGAATCCATTTTTATTTTCTTCAGAATCACACTTTCTAACAAGAATATGTCTTATGTTGTCATCAGAATAACGAACCATTTTACTTTTGTGTTTGATTTCTTCAGCCTCAAGGAAGTCTAAGCTGCTTGAGCAACAACGGTCTTCTATCATCCGGTCATTTTCCGGTGTAATCTGTAATAATATTTCAATAATTACGTTGCTAATTGAAACTGGTTGCTTACGAGTGGATTCATATATAACGTGCAAAAAAAATTGAAGAAATGAGGAGAGGGGCAAATATTCACCAAAAAAAGGTTGGCTTCAAGATTGAGTTCAAAATACAATAAAATTCTTGCCATGTTTTATTCACTTTCTAAGCATCTAAGGAGTGCTTTATCAAAATTTTCATTAAATCCTAGACATTAAATTACATCTTTTGGCTTATTTTATCTTCCAACTATAGTCTGTTAACTCGAGTAATAATTTTCACTAGATCAACAATGATTAAAAAAATTAAGAAGAAAAACATTCAACACCAAAACAAGTAATGACTAAGAAGAAAAACACTGAACACCAAAACAAGCAATGTAATGTCATCAATTTCCATAGTCTGAACCACTGATGCCACAAGTAATTTTTGTGAAGGGAGAGGGAGAATAAATGAAGCATCTTCTCACACTACCTATTCACCAAAATCACCGCAGTTCAATCAATCTATATACGTCTAAGTTGCCAAAAGATGGAAGAAAAAACCACAGCACTGCGTCGAGTAAAATATCTAAACTTAAGTTTTTCCCTCGTAACAACAAAATAGTAAGTTATATTTTAAGTAAAGTGCCAAAACAGTCCCCTGACTATTTGCCTGAGGTCATTTTAGGCCCAAATTCTATAGAAGTGTTAGATTAATCCTAAATTTTTTTTTAATAGGGGCTAAAATAGTCTTCTATTTTTGGGGACTAAATTGACATTTGGCCAAAAGAGTCTGGGGACCAGTTTGACAAATTTTCTCCTTATATTTTATTCTCAAAGCTAGCTTTTACACAATCATGTTAATAGATCATAACTTCATCACAAACACCAAGTAAACTAAAACTACCCAAAAATAGAAAAAATATATATATAACAAAAACTTCACCCCACATCATATGCACAGAGATGAACATTTAACAAAAGAGTATCAATGTTGTGTCTTCCTGCACTAAACATTTTGAGAGCGTCATACTTGAAAAAATGAGAAATACTATAAAAAAATCAAACAAAATCGAGATATAGATAATATCACTCACTTCAAAAGATGAAGCCGAAAGTTTAGAACATGCATCATAATATTCTTGAGAACTTTCTGTTTCATATCCGCCCGACTCTGTAAAGCAGCTGCCAGTTTCATTATCTTTTTGAGCGAGTTCATCGCACTTTCTTATCCAAGCATCTGCTTCCCTCTCTTCAGCTTCATCCCATAGCTCATCCACTTCATTTTCCTCCCTACTTTCCATTTCATCTGTTGTTTTATCTGTCTTTGCATGACTCAAATCAAATAGTTTTTTGCTAATCATAGTCCTAGAAGGAACTGATTTGCTTGAATTAAATGATTTTGATGAAAGAACCTCATCAGCATCAACTTCTACATCAGAAACAGGAGCAAAAGGGATCCGAATGGAAGGCAATGCAGAGCCATTGTTATCCACCATCAGCCAACCCTTGTAGTAAGCTGCAAATTGAGAGGTAACCATATCCACAACATCATTATAAACTTTCTCCAGAAACTCAGCCTTCATCATCACACCAGATGTTACTGGAATAGATATTTCTTCTTTCTCATACCATGCCTTCAAATGAGAAACATTTGATGAGAACAGGTGGTTCCAGAGTTCTGGGAGCAGAGTTTTTCTAGCATGGTATGGAGAATCACAGAAAACCTGCAGAAGATGCATTGCAGAAATATTATCCTTCTTCTGAATCTTGTAAAGAATGCTGAGATAGAGATGGCCACAAGCAGCAAGATGTGAGCTTGGGATCCCAGAGGCATGTTCATTATCCGATTCCATAGACTTCAAGCCGCAGATAACGCTCAGCATAACAAAAGCTTTCTTCAGTTCAAATTGATTAGGACCCTGAGCTATTATTTTTTCTACTGCTTCAATTGCTTCTACAAGAACAGATATCACCCCATTTTCCTTAGACTGTCTATACTGCACCCAGGTCGATTTCAGTGAAGAAACACAAGCTTGATGCAAAGATGACCGTAAATTTTCATCATTAAGGATTTGATTAACGCAACTGCTTAACATTGAAGCCATTGCTTTCCGCGCAGCGTTGTCCAGTGCAGGCATGGGACAGCCAAACCTAGCATCCTTAACACAACTAGGCTTCGCCTGAGAAATTTGGGCCTTCGTACTTTTCGGCTCCTCATTCTCATACAGGTTATTCCTCAAAAACCTATTATATCTCAGTTTCGACTCCAGAACCATGGACGCTTTGCAATCCACATTAGAAGCCTCGATAGTCGACGAACTCCGATGACTATTGCCAGGGCTCCCATCGACTTTCTCAAGTGCATTAGAAAAGCTAAATGCCCTACCATTGGGTTCAAGCAAACGTCCGAAACATGCGCCATTGTTCTGCATGGGCTGTTTCGGCCCGACTTTCTCCGACGCCGCCGAAAGAGATCTCCGACAGTTAACATCCAACCTCGTCCTCGCAGGCCGGACTTCGGAGACAGAAGAACCAAGAAGCAAGCTAGACAAGCTCGTAGTACTCGACCCGTCGATACCGCCCCTCGGCCACGACTTCGGCTTACTTCTCCCCCTCTCGAATCCATCCTCGGCGAGGAGGTCATCCAGGGTCGTCATTTCGATGCCCTGTTCTATATGGCTTCGCAGATTCTAAAGAGAGAATCAGAAAATTGTGAGAAGATCAGGTGGGGTTTATGGAGAAGCGATCAAGACTAAAGGAAGAAGACGATCGGGTGCTTCTGGAGTCCATTAGAGAAAAGGAGCCGCTTCGCCAGATGGAGAGCATAGAAACAGGTGTTGCGCTTCGTTAACAACTGGCTAAAATGGAAACGATAAAAATCCTTATTTTTTATAGCTAGCTGACAGACTATTTTTATTTTTTTATTACATATATATTTTTTAGGTTGACAAAATAGTCCATAAATAGATATATGAAATTATTTTAATCCTATAGCTTATAGAAGAGGTAAAATATTCTCTCATTATTTTAAATTGGTCCCTAATTTAAAACGTCTTTAGATTCTGTAGATGATATATTATTTTTATAAACCCTAAGATTAAAATGGCCCTTAATATAAAATTGAGAATTGGGACACAATTGTTTTGCATTTATATATCTATCGTTTAAAGTTTAATATTTATATTTTTGATATGTTTGATGCATAACTTTATGCATGAAAAAATATATTTTATTAAAAAAAAAAGCTAAAAATTATGTTTTATTTAATATGATCTTAAAGATTTAAGTATTATATGTGTAAATATAAAATTTAGGTGTTTAGATGTAAATGCATGAGAATTGCATGTATTTATGCAAAAGCCTTTTTTTTAACTTTAAAATAATCTATTTTATTTTATAAAACAAAAAATTTAATAAATGAAATAATAAGGATCATAGTTATCAAGCAACTAGGTTTTTAAAATGTATTATTTTCAAAAAAAAAAACTAAAAGTTAGAGTAAAAGGTATATTTAGTTCTTCTTCTTTTTTTTGTAATTGAAATATTAGTTTCTTTAATTTTTTTATAGTTTACACCAAGAAAGTGTTGGCATAAATCCCAAGGAGATCCAATAGTCCACAAATGAAGTTTAATAAATAAGGCTCGCCGACAGGAGACTAAGAGGCTCCACTCNAAAATAATCTATTTTATTTTATAAAACAAAAAATTTAATAAATGAAATAATAAGGATCATAGTTATCAAGCACTAGGTTTTTAAAATGTATTATTTAAAAAAAAAACTAAAAGTTAGAGTAAAAGGTATATTTAGTTCAATTTTTTTTTTAATTTTGTAATTGAAATATAAGTTTCTTTAATTTTTTATAGTTTACATCAAGAATGTGTCAGCATAAATCCCAAGAAGATCCAATAGTCCATAAATGAAGTTTAATAAATAAGGCCCGCCGACAGGAGACTAAGAGGCTCCACTTACTCAATTGGGATGCAGTCATTCGAGCCAATGACAAAGTCAACCAAGCTAGGAGAAGGACAAAATGAACGATCCAAGTTTGACTGATCGAATTTGAACAAACAGATCAGCACCTAAGCTAACCACCACTGGAAGTGAAGTGAACGCATTGACTACTTCTTGATAGATCCAACACTAGAAAATAATTCAATCCCTCGCCATTATCATCCATCCCACGGACACCCTCGAGGTTACTCATCAAAGAACAATATTTAGCAATGCAATGGACCTCACAATCATCTGGAATGACCTTCCTAATCAAGGAATGAGCTATGTATTGAGTTACATTGATCCACCCTCTCCACTCGATAGTCTATTCTCATTCAACTGACTGAAGCTTCTCATCTAGGGCTCGGTAGTCGATAGTCAAACTGGACCAATCGATCGGTAAAGTCTAGTCGACTAAGCCAACACTGCCGACCTAAAGCTAATCAAGATCAGACGATCGGTTGCATCGACTCAGCCGACGCCTACATCAACTCTTGTGTGGCATTCTGCATGTTGCTTCACTGCATGTTTGAGCCTACTTGAGTCACTGTCCTCACATACTCGCTCTGGATACTGAAAAATCTATGTCATGGAGGGATGGCCATTGAGTCCATCTGATATGTAGTTCTCTCCACTGAGGATTACATTTCTTCACCTCTTACGGTACCACTTTGGATTGTCATAGTCTTTTCTGAGTCACTACTCTAGGCATACACATTCACAACACCAACTTGTCTATCCCTGATTCACTGCTCTACGCACACTCATCTTGGATATTCACATATCCTAATCGAGGACGGCTTGCACATCAAGCCTACCATGCGTGTGTTTCTCTATAGCGAGAAATACATCATTTCACTCTCTTTGTACACCTTGCATTTACATCATATCTTCTTCTATGATATCACTCACACTTACCATAGTAATGCTACATCGAATCTCTTGGCATAGATCATGCTCCAAAGGCCTCTGACTCCTCTAAGCATGCAATGTGTGTTCAAGTGGGCACATAGCTGCCACCTAGTATAGATCATGTTACAAAGGACTCTAACTCCATTCGATATGCAAGCTATGTCACCCATGACACCACCTTCGGTATGTCATGTGTGTCATATGTTTTAAGTTTTGCATTTGCATTTTTGCACTAGCAATGCATTTGTCAAGGGTGTATCTCACCATATACTCGTAGCAAAGGTTTGTTATCTCACGATCACTCCCGCTCCGAAGGAGCTATCATGATGCACTAGACCACTCTACATTTGCATGTGCATTTTTGGTTGTCTCGATAATAATTCTGCCTCGTTTTCAGAGTGACCANTTGCATTTGCATTTTTGCACTAGCAATGCATTTGTCAAGGGTGTATCTCACCATATACTCGTAGCAAAGGTTCGTTATCTCACGATCACTCCCGCTCCAAAGGAGCTATCATGATGCACTAGACCACACTACATTTGCATGTGCATTTTTGGTTGTCCCGATAATAAATCTGCCTCGTTTTCAGAGTGACCGNAAGCCGCAGATAACGCTCAGCATAACAAAAGCTTTCTTCAGTTCAAATTGATTAGGACCCTGAGCTATTATTCTTTCTACTGCTTCGATTGCTTCTAAAAGAACAGATATCACTCCATTTTCCTTAGACTGTCTATACTGCACCCAGGTCGACTTCAGTGAAGAAGCACAAGCTTGATGCAAAGATGACCGTAAATTTTCATCATTAAGGATTTGATTAACGCAACTGCTTAACATTGAAGCCATTGCTTTCCGCGCAGCGTTGTCCAGTGCAGGCATGGGACAGCCAAACCTAGCATCCTTAACACAACTAGGCTTCGCCTGAGAAATTTGGGCCTTCGTACTTTTCGGCTCCTCATTCTCATACAGGTTATTCCTCAAAAACCTATTATATCTCAGTTTCGACTCCAGAACCATGGACGCTTTGGAATCCACATTAGAAGCCTCGATAGTCGACGAACTCCGATGACTATTACCAGGGCTCCCATCGACTTTCTCAAGTGCATTAGAAAAGCTAAATGTCCTACCATTGGGCTCAAGCAAACGTCCGAAACCTGTGCCATTGTCCTGCATGGGCTGTTTCGGCCCGGCTTTCTCCGACGCCGCCGAAAGAGATCTCCGATAGTTAACATCCAACCTCGTCTTCGCAGGCCGGACTTCGGAGACAGAAGAACCAAGAAGCAAGCTAGACAAGCTCGTAGTACTCGACCCGTCGATACCAAACCTCGGCCACGACTTCGGCTTACTTCTCCCCCTCTTGAATCCATCCTCGGCGAGGAGCTCATCCAGGGTCGTCATTTCGATGCCCTGTTCTATATGGCTTCGCAGACTCTAAAGAGAGAATCAGAAAATTGTGAGAAGATCAGGTGGGTTTAATGGAGAAGCGATCAAGACTAAAGGAAGAAGACGATCGGGTGCTTCTGGAGTCCATTAGAGGAGAAAAGGAGCCGGTTCGCCAGATGGAGAGCACGGAAACAGATGTTACGCTTCGTTAACAACCGGCTAAAATGGAAACGATAAAAATCCTTATTTTTTATAGCTAGCTGAAAGACTATTTTTATTTTTTTATTATATATATATTTTTTAGATTGACAAAATAGTCCATAAATAGATATATGAAATTATTTTAATCCTATAGTTTATAGAAGAGGTAAAATATTCTCTCATTATTTTAAATTGANGGAAGAAGACGATCGGGTGCTTCTGGAGTCCATTAGAGGAGAAAAGGGGCCGGTTCGCCAGATGGAGGCTTGGAAACAGATGCTGCGCTTCGTTAACAACTGGCTAAAATGACAAACGATAAAAATCATTATTTTTTATAGTAAGCTGAAACTCTATTTTTATTTTTTTTATTATTATTCTTTTTTTTAGGTTGACAAAATAGTCAATAAATAGCTATAGGAAATTATTTTAATCCAATAGTTTATGGAAGTGGTAAAATATTCTCTCATTATTTTAAATTGAGCCCTAATTTAAAACGTCTTTAGATTCTATAGATGATATGTTATTTTTATAAACCCTAAGATTAAAATGGCCCTTATTATAAAATTGAGAATTGGGACACAATTCTTTTGCATTTATATATCTATCATTTAAAGTTTAATATTTATATTTTTTTTTATATTTTTTATGCATGAGAAAATATATTTTATTTAAAAAAAATACTAAAAATTATGTTTTATTTAATTTGATCTTAAAGATTTAAGTTTTATGTGTGTAAATATAAAATTTAGGTGTTAGATGTAAATGCATGAGAATTGCATGTATTTATGCAAAAGACTTTTTTTTTTAATTTAAAATAATTTATTTTATTTTATAAAACAAAAAAATTTAATAAATTGAAAAATAAGGATCATAATTATCAAGCAACTAGGTTTTTAAAATGTATTATTTTCAGAAAAAAAAACTAAAAGTTAGAGTAAAATGTATATTTAGTTCAATTATTTTTATTTTGTAATTGAAATATAAGTTTCTTTAATTTTTTATAGTTTACATCAAGAATATGTCAGCATAAATCCTGAGAAGATCCAATAGTCCATAAATGAAGTTTAATAAAGAAGGCTCGTCGACAGGAGGCTAAGAGGCTCCACTTACTCGATTGGATGCAGTCATTCGAGCCAATGACAAAGTCAACCAAGCTAGGAGAAGGACAAAAGGAATGATCCAAGTCTGACTGATCGAACTTGAACAAACAGATCAGCGCCTAAGCTAACCACCACCGGAAGAGGAGTGAACGCATTGACTATTTCTTGATAGATTCAACACTAGAAAATAATTCAATCCCTCGTCATTATCATCCATCCCACGGACACCCTCGAGGTTACTCATCAAAGATCGAGATTTGGCAATGCAATGGACCTCACAATCATCTGGAATGACCTTCCTCATCAAGGAATGAGCTATGTATTGTGTTACGGTGATCCACCCTCTCCACTCGATAGTTTATTATCGTTCAACCGATAGAAGCTTCTCATCTAGGGATCGGTAGTTGATAGTCAAATTTGACCAATCGTTAAGTAAAGTCTAGTCGACTGAGCCAACACTGCCGACCTAAAGCTAATCAAGATCAGTCGATCGGTTGCATCGACTCAGCCGAAGGCTTCATCAAATCTTGTGTGGCATTCTGCATGTTGCTTCACTGCATGTTTGAGCCTACTTGAGTCATTGTCCTCACATACTCGCTCTGGATACTGAAAAATCAGTGTAATGGAGGGATTGCCACTAAGTCCATCAGATATGTAGTTCTCCCACCGAGGATTACATTTACTCACCTATTACGGTACCACTTTGGACTGTCTTAGTCTTTTCTGAGTCACTACTCCATGCATACACATTCACAACACCAACTTGTCTATTCTTGATTCACTGCTCTACGCACACTCATCTTGGATATTCACATATCCTAATCAAGGACGGCTTGCACATCAAGCCTACCATGTGTGTGTTTCTCTATAGCGAGAAATACATCATTTCACTCTCGTTGTACACCTTGCATTTACATAATTTCTTCTTCTATGATATCACTCACACTTACCATAGTAATGCTACATCGAAACCCTTGGCATAGATCATGCTCCAAAGGCCTATGACTCCTCCAAGCTTGCAATGTGTATTCATGTGGGCACATAACTACCACCTAGTATAGATCTTGTTACAAAGGAATCTAACTCCATTTGATGTGCAAGCTAAGTCGCCCATGACAACACCTTCGGTATGTCATGTGTGTAATATGTTTTAAGTTTTGCATTTGCATTTATGACAAGCAATGCATTTGTCAAGGGTGTATCTCACCATATACTTGTGACAAAGGTTTGTTGTCTCACGATCACTCTCGCTTTGAAGGAGCTATCATGATGCACTAGACTACTCTACATTTGCATGTGCATTTGTGGTTGTCCCGATAATAAATATGCCTCGTTATCAGAGTGAACATTTGTTGGTCATGAAGTGGTAGCAAATATTGCCTACGTGGATGACTTGGTGGGGCAATATTCGTTATCACACCATGACTATGACGCATATGTTGTGTTAAGATTCCAAGGGGGCTAATAGGTGTCACTTGGTTTTTTCTCTATTAGAACTTATTTTAAAAGTATAAAAATTTACATATATTTTTTTACTTTATGAATCATATTCTCAAAATATACTTTAAAATTACTTGCATCCCTAGCTTAGACCATATGTAAGGTATGTCTTTCAAAGCTTAAGTCTATTTAAAAACTTGCATCGATTGACACCTCTTAGAATCCTTGGATTTTAAAGATGGGGTCGGAGACGATGACCCTGTCAAATCATATGCTAGCCTTCTGACTTAACCTTGAACTAAATTAAATGTTGTGATGGGACACTCTACGTTAGATGGTGAGCTAGGCTAAGGATTAGAATGCTAGATAGTCTTTTTCAATGTTCTGACTATAGTTCTATGCTGGTTTAATTGCCCTAGCCATACATCAATTTTGTGTTGTTTTGTGTGTTTATTGGGTGTGAGACTGCACACTTGTACGTTAGAGGTAGTCTTTTTGTAGAGAGTCATGCCTAAAACACACACACATACATGTAACTGGGGAAGCAAATAATGATTTGAATGACTGACTTGTTTCTGCAGGTGCTGCTCTCGCCAGACATGGCTCACATACGTTGCATGTAGATAGCTTTTTATGCTAACCTTATTTTCATATATGTTGTCAGTTTTTACTTTCCTATATGTACTTTTTAGAGTTATTATAAGAGTCTTGTATTTGAAATAAGGTATGGGCACGGATTCTAAGTCGTCAGGCGAGCGTAATCACATGATAGGGACTAGAAGCTGCTTGCTCTTATCTCGTACTTTTCTTTTACATCTCATTTACGTATATAATTAGGATCAAGTCTGCACTTATGCGGTGACTGACCTCTTTTTTCAATTTATGGGATATTTTGCAGGCTCAACGACACCAACATTTTCTTATTCTTTTGACTTAACTTGTTTATTTTTCTGTGGTCTTGCTTGTGACGGCTAGTTTTTCCTTTTTTTTTGTGCTATTCTTTTGACTTGATTTGTTTACTTTTCTGTGGTCTTGCTTGTGACTGCCAGTTTTGCCTTTTTTTTGTGCGGATCACTTAGGCTTTTTAAGGACATAAAAAATTTCTAAATTTTCTACAAAATCATAATAAAATTTTAAGACAATTTAAAATTAATTTAAAATTTAAAATTAAAAGATTCGAGAATTTTAAATTTTGTCTTTAATTTCATGCATGACCTACGGGTCAGATTTTAAATGAGTTTCATAGCATGACCTTCACCCAAGTCATAATTAACAGAGCCTCCATGCTAAGAACTTGAATAAATAACTGCATCATCTTGCATGTCTCGAGGAGAAGCCCTCGTGCTTCTCCAACTCGACTGGCACAGCATAGTTTCTACTTAGGCGATTGCCTAGTGCGAGTAAGTTACTTCTGAAACTACAGCTAGAAAGTTGTCATAACAATTAGCCAAGAGTGATGGGAAAACAAAGATTTCAACGACAATTTTTTTTTGAAAACCGTATACTCAAGCAGTCAAAACTATGGTACAATGTCGCACTGCCACCCTAAGTAGAGTTAGCAAAATTTTGTGGCCATATTTTGAGTAAAAAATGAAAGAGAAATTTTGGGTACATTTTAGATAATCTTAGATATATTCACTTGATATATTTTAAAAATTCACTTAATTTGATTGATTGATTTTATTAAATTATTGTAAATTATCCTAAAAGTGTTCTTCGGGTGAATTTAGCTATTTGAGTTTCATCTCCTTATGTGTAGTATACTATAAAAGATGTTTACATATATATAATTAACTAAATCACACCCATCTATATTACATTGCGTTCATAGTGGAGGTCCTCATGGGGCATGACAATTAATGTCGTTAAATTCTTCTTAATACATATATTGCAAATACCTTCGCTCTGATTACGGGCATTTTGACAATACCATGTGGTTGTATGATTTCTTCAGCATAAATGTTATTTGAATTAGCACTAGGTTACATCTATTATGAAATTCTTGCCAATACAATGATACATATCTTTTATAAGTTGTGCTTGTTTGATGCTAAAAATTGTTTATATAATTTTACAAATAATGACAAAACTAAGTGATGGATTATCATTTGACATGTTAGATATGAAAATGCTTGATGTTTGTGCATTGCAATAATACTCTTAAAAATTATGAGCATCACCTATTTAAATAATCTTTGAACAATATGATATGTTATTCTACCATGATAACTTAAAGATTTATATGTTACAAAACTTATCCTTAGCATTGTTTATAATGTATAACCCAAAACCTTATCATTTATATTTAAAAAAAAATTATGTCATTTTCATTTATTACAAACTAATTTATAATATATTATAAAATTTATGTTGAAGTTTCATTTATACTCTTGTTTGAGTTTTTTATAAGCATTTTCTTGTTTAGTTTCTAATTCTAAGATCATTTATCTTGTAACATATGTATAATAAAAATTTAACCATTGTATCAAAAGACCATTAGAAAAAGTAGCATTATTCTTCATTAGGTTTATAATCCCTTGGTATGGTTTACAATGCCATGGGTATCAAACAAAGCAAGCATTGTTGGGTTGCCCTAACCATAGTCAAGAGTTTAAGTTCTATGCATTATTGGATGTGTTGATTTTCATTCTTTTTATATAAAACAAAATCATTAAAATGCATTATTCATTTAAAATTCCACCATTCTAACATTATGTCAATATGCACATCATTCATTCATCTTACTTAATCAACCACTTATACACACCTTCAATCATTAAAACAAAAACAAAAAAAAAAAAACCAAAAAAAAAAAAAGCATATGCACACATTCATCATTAAAACATATCATCATCTCCCAAAGAAAAGAAAAGCACCATTCAACAACCACACACAAATCACACCACTCCCACTCCCCTTCCAGAAACCCTAAACCCTCGTCCCCTTATCCACGCCCGTAGCCCCACCATAGTCCCGATCCCTATACGCCGGCCCATACTTGCCACTCACCATCCCCGCATGCAGCAACAAAACATACAACAGCTGCGTGAAACACGCTATAATAATGAAGGCTTCAAGTGCTTTCAGCCTCCACCCTCTGTAACCTCCCAAATGAATTTCCTTGCACGCCAAGCCAAACGCGAGCGCGGTGATCGCCCACGTGATGACGGCCGTCGCCGTCGCTGCCCCGAGGCTGTCGTTTCGCCATGCTCGCACGTGGCTCGCTCCTGCGAGCTTGGACGCCGCGCCCACCACTCCGGCAAGGATCGCGAAGACTAGGAAGTAGAACGTTGCTCCGTTGCCCGTCACCCCTGGTTTTTGGAATAATGAAATGGGTTCATTAAGATTTCATGACTGTTGGATATAATAATTAATTGTTTGGTGTAGTTATAAAAAATCAATCTTTGCTAAAAAACAACTTAAAAAAGCTAACATAATAAAACAGCAAGCAGTTTAAAGCAGTAAAGTGCAAGGAAAAAGTCAGCTTACCGCCAACATTGGTTTGGCCATTAATGAAGTGATTCAAGCACCAGCTAGCGAAGCCGATGATGACGATGTACAAGATGAAGTTCAGTATCAGTAAAGGAGCTAGCAAGTGTCTTCCCATGGCCGCCACCACTAACGAAGAAAGAAGAGATTTTTAATTTTGCTGGGTATGTTGCAGAGAAGAGAAGATGAGAGTAATATAGTTGCAGGGGTGAGGGTGCATGGCCTACACGTGTAGAAAGCAAACTGTTGTGAAAGCTGGAAGACAACGAAGCANAGAAAGAAGAGATTTTTAATTTTGCTGGGTATGTTGCAGAGAAGAGAAGATGAGAGTAATATAGTTGGAGGGCTGAGGGTGCATGGCCTACACGTGTAGAAAGCAAACTGTGGTGAAAGCTGGAATACAACGAAGCGGGCTTCTAGGGATGTGACATCTGGCGGACACGCGTTGGCGGATTCTGCCAAATGGCTCGCCACCGCTCATAATCTGTTTCAAGCGTTCTGTCGCCGGCGAGGAAGATAAGAACGGGAAGTGTATTCTAATGCCTTTGGCGGTTTACAGGTAAGGAGTATGGGGTGAATTGAACAGTGGCACGTGCGACTGATCAATGTGTTGTCGGTTTGGATGGAGCTCATACATGTGGGGTTGATGATAAGTTTCTTTTTTGTATAATATTAGTGAAATTTTAGTTGGGCACAAATGTGTCCTCGTTATACTAATTCATTAAGTTTAAACCAAATTATATCGTCCCGGATATACAAAAAAATATTTATATTTTAATTAAAAGTCATTCATAGTTAAGATTCCAGAGTACTCGGCCAGACTCAATAATACAAAAATCAGTTCATTTCAAGTCAAATCAAATTCAGATCAAGTGATTAAATCATTTTTGAAGGCATTCCGAGTATATTTAAAAGGTCAAATGAATGTCAAATTTGGCAAGCTTATAGTCGAATCGAACTTCTTGATAAAAAAAAATCCAACGAGCCCAAGATCGCTCAATTCCAACATTGTTAAGACATTCAAAATGTTCATTAAACATCGTATGATCAAAGGAAACTCTTCGGACCGTCTGATCAAAGTGGTTCACATTCTTGCATTAATTTCACTCAGAACTCTATAAATAGAGTCTCACCTCGCTCATGAGAGGGGATGAGAGATTGAGATTGGAGGAGGAGCTTGAAACTTTGACAAGGAGTTGAAGTCCATAACCACCGCTGTTGATTATCGCCGATCGCAGTCAACCACTATCAACCGTCGCCGACCACCGCTAACATCTATCGACCACCGCTGGCTGTCGTCGATCACCACCAATCTTCGTCGCCCATCTTTGAACTCCGTCCATCACAGTCAATCTCCGTCGACCACCGTGGAACGCCGTCAATCATTGCCAACCACAATCAACTACCACCGACCGAACGTTGCCAATCACTATCAGTTGTCGTCTGTCCTAGCAACAATTCATTAGCACATCAACATTGTAACTTGGTAACAATTTCTCGCTTGTGGGACAAATAGTTGCAAACTATAATCATCTTTATATAGTGAATCTCTTCAGCTCAATTAGGTCCTATGGGTTTTCCCTTTTTGAGTTTTTCACGTAAAAAGTTTTGGTGTCATTATCAGTTGTTTTCCTTCATCTTAGTGTGTGTTGAATTATCTGGCAACGCTAAGAAGATAATCTATTACTCTACCGTCGTGAATCTTCTAGCACGAATCAAAAATAAATTCTTCTATTGACAATAATAAAAAAGTCATGTTAGACTTTAGAATTCATTAATTGAACTTGCTTAAAGATTCTAGGAGTCTGGCCTTATCTACTAAATCCATTTTTCAAAAAAATAGAGTACTTGATCAAGCAACACAATCATTATAAATTTATAATAGCTTGAACTCTCATTCATTAGGATATATATTATTTGTTCCTGAAAAACTTGTCTCATAATTTTGTTTCAATGGTGTAACTTCTTAAGAGGTCACCCACCCCTGCTTAGGTACATTTAACTTTGGAGTTTGATTAAAATTTGAATCGCTAGACCAAAAGATACCTCCATATTTAAGAGTTCAACTTTATTCTACGTAAGGATTTCACAATTTATCCCACTTACCATTGCATTCAATCGAAATTATATATCAAATAGATATTTCCACTTTGATATCATCTATTACAGCCCAAACTCCGACTCGACTCGAGTTCTGAAGTTTGTGCTGCCCTGTCATCCGGAGAGAGTTAAGCATATTTATCTAAAAATATTAGAAGTATGTGAAACATTAAGCTCGGGTGGTAATTGTACAACATAAATATTGTCATTGATCTTGACAGTGATAGGGAAAGCACTTCATTCACAATTATATCATAACAAGGTCTCTAACATGGGAGTTCTTTGTGCCTGCGGTGCATGCTGTTTATATTTATTTGTGCTAGCTGAGAGGTCGGAACTCTTGCACCTCTTACAACATCTTGGAAAACATTGTGGCCGTATTGTTTGCGGTACCATTGACACTTTGGTAGGATGGCTAGATTAAGCACTTGATTGGGTGGNCGTTCTGTCGCCGGCGAGGAAGATAAGAACGGGAAGTGTATTCTAATGCCTTTGGCGGTTTACAGGTAAGGATTATGGGCTGAATTGAACAGTGGCACGTGCGACTGATCAATGTGTTGTCCGTTTGGATGGAGCTCATACATGTGGGGTTAATGATGATAAGTTTCTTTTTTGTATAATATTAGTGAAATTTTAGTTGGGCACAACTGTGTCCTCGTTATACTAATTCATTAAGTTTATACCAAATTATATCGTCCCGGACAAACAAAAAAAATATTATATTTTAATTAAAAGGCGTTCATCATTTCAAGTCAAATCAAGTTCAGTTCAAATCATTAAATCACTTTTGAAGGCATTCCAAGTATATTTAAGACATCAAATGAATGTCAAATTTTGCGAGCTTATAGTCGAATCTAGCTTCTTGATAAGAAAAATCCAACGAGCCCAAGATCGTTCAATTCCAACATCGTTAAGGCACTCAAAATAATCATTAAATGTTGTATGATCAAAGGAAACTCTTCGGACCGTCTGATCGAAGTGGTTCATATTTTTGCATTAATTTCACCCAGAACTCTATAAATAGAGTCTCACCTCTCTCATGAAAGGGGATGAGAGATTGAGATTGGAGGAGGAGCTTGAAACTTTGACAAGGATTTGAAGTCTCCATAACCACCGCTGTCGATTATCGCCGATCGCAGTCAACCACTGTCAACCGTCGCCGACCACCGCTGGCTGTCGTCGATCACCACCAATCTTCGTCGACCATCTTTGAACTCCGTCCATCATAGCCAATCTCCGTCGACCACCGTGGAACGCTTTCAATCATTGTCAACCACAGTCGACCACCACCGACCGAACGTTGTCAGTCACTATCAGTCGTCGTCTGTTCCTAGCAACAATTCATTAGTACATCAATGTTGTAACTTGGTAACAATTTCTCGTTTGTGAGACAAATAGTTGCAAACTATAATCATCTTTCTTTAGTGAATCTCTTCAACTCAATGAGGCACTATGGGTTTTTTCTTTTTGAGTTTTTCACGTAAAAAAGTTTTGGTGTCATTATCGGTTGTTTTCCTTCATCTTAGTGTGTGTTAAATTATCAGGCAACGCTAAGAAGATAATCATTACTCTACCATCGTGAATCTTCTAGCACGCATCAAAAATAAATTCTTCTATTGACAATATTAAAAAAGTCGTGTTAGACTTTAGAATTCATTAATTGAACTTGCTTAAGAGATTCTAGGAGTCCGACCTTATCTACTAAATTCATTTTTAAAAAGAATAGAGTAATTGATGGAGCAGCACAATTATTATAAATTTATAATAGCTTGAACTCTCATTCATTAGGATATATATTATTTGTTTCTAAAAAAATTGTTTCATAATTTTATTTCAATAGTGTAACTTCTTAAGAGGTCACCCATCTAACTAGAAAGTGCTCCTGCTTAGGTACATTTAACTTTGGAGTTTGATTAAAATTTGAATCGCTATACCAAAAGATACCTCCATATTTAAGAGTTCAACTTTATTCTACTTAAGGATTTCACAATTTCTCCCACTTACCATTGCATTCAATCGAAATCATATATCAAATAGATATTTTCACTTTAATATCATCTATTATAGCCCAAACTCTGGCTCGACTCGAGTTCTGAAGTTTGTGCTCCCCTCTCATCCGGAGAGACTTAAGCATATTTATCTAAAATATTTGAAGTATGTGAAAAATTAAGCTCGGGTGGTAATTGAACAACATAAATATTGTCATTCATCTTGACAGTGATAGGGAAAGCACTTCATTCACAATTATATCATGACAAGGTCTCTAACATGGGAGTTCTTTGTGCTAGCTGAGAGGTCGGAACTCTCGCACCTCTTACAACATCTTGGAACATTGTGGCCATATTGTTTGCGGTACCATTGACAGACTTTGGTAGGATGGCTAGATTAAGCAGTTGATTGGGTGCCTCAGTGTAGACAATATCAAATGGTGCACGGCCAGTGGAGCGATTTAGCAAGAAATTCTAAATTAATTCAAATTGACTCAAGACTTCATCCCATCTTGTATATTGCTTACCCGCCAGGCAACTTGCCATATTAGCAAGAGTGTGGTTGATTAGTGTTGAGTGACAAAAATATGTAAAAAACTAACATTATTTTCTACCTTTATTTCATATTTCGCTTCATATATGGCATAAATTTATGTGATTTTGGGCAAAAATTTCTTTAAAAATGAAGGTAAGAGGAGATGGTAAAGTTTACTTGATTGTGTCGCAAAGTCGACTACTAGCATCTAAAAGCCGTGCTTATAAGCATCCCGAATGATTTTTTTTTTTTTTTTTCTCGAGGGTTTAAAGCCTAGGGATCGCCCAAGCTCAGTGCCACAAGTTTTAACATTACAACGTCATTGAAGACAGAACAAAAGTTCAAAAGATAGTGAACTTAGAGCTTCAACACCGATATTTCAGCACTGGAGTGCCTAAGGTCAGTGCTTGATGCCCAACTACGAAGTTACGATACTGAAGACAAAATTCAAACTTTTGTGCGGAAGGATGATTTTTTTGGAGCTTGTGGCAACTTAAGTGAAGAAGGTGGGGAGTTTTGTGTGAATTATGCAGTAGAAAGAGTGAAGAGTGAGTTCTAAAATGTGTGCCATAGTGTGCAAAATTGTTATGAGTGAGTGTCTATTGGAGCCAAGAAAGACAAAAAAGAGGAGAAAGATCACTTGACGAAGTCAGTAATATTACAAATTTATTGGATTTCCTGGTTCAACTTTTTTTTATTTTGCATTTTTTTATTGTAAGTTGTGGTATTTTTATAATTTTTAATAGAAAGTGGAATCACAAAGGTGACAATCATGGATGTACAATAATAATATAACTATAATAGCCGTAATTAAACTACAACAAATATAGTTATTCCTTATAATAACGCTAGTTAGCCACAAATATTGTACTTGATTGTTGCAAAGATAATTGTTAGTCATAAATGATGTAGTTAGTGTCTGCAATAGGAGCAAATATTATGTGCGGCCGGTGCACGTACACCCAACAATGCGGATATAAGGGGGTCATGGTTTTTTTTTCGCACATCATAGCCATTGATCTACATACAAAAGAGTGTATGTAATTTATTTATTTATTTTTTTTGTAATAGCAGCAATTAGTCACAGTTGTCATAATTGAAAGCTTTTACATTAGTGGCTAGCCACAAATGTTATGGTCGATGGCTGTAAAAGCAGTAGTTGGCCTTAAAGTCTATAGTTAAATGATGTAACAGTAATAGTTGCCACAAAGGCTATTGTTGGACTACAATAGTTGCAAGTAGGGGTCGTTAGAGACAAGTGATTGGCAGTGGCAGGTGGTGGCGGTTGACAGACGAACGAGCGGTGGTTAACTACTATGAAGGTCCGAAGTTATCATCGGTCTTCAATACATATGTTATACATTACAACTGTATCTGGGATACAACAATCACAAGTAAGGGTTGCCAATGGTAAGCAGTGACAATAAAGAGTGGTCAACAGCGTATTCTTGTCTGCAGTCAAAGATGGTCAATGACTACACAGATCAGAAGCTATCATTGGGTCTTCAATATGAGGATTATATATTACAGTAATATTTGACGTAAGCAAGGATAAACGACCGACGTCAAGCAATAAATGTCGACGGTGGTGATGGTGAACAGAGGCTACAAATGCCATAAGTTACCATTAAGTCTTCAATACTAGTGTTATATATTATAACGATATTTAAGATATGTCATTTGTAAGCAATAAGCAGTGAAAACCGGAGGAGATCGATTGTGGTCAACAACTATAAAGATCGGAAGTTATTGTCAAATCTTCAGTCTAAAGAGAGCTCTAGAAATTACCCCTCTTCTTCCCTCTCAAGTGAAGAGAGGGGCCTATTTATTTCTGATACGCCACCAAAAAATTTTCATCATCCATCACGAATCTCGAGGCAACCTTTTGAGCAGGAAACATTCAAACCTCAATTAAGGGCCCGTTTGGGGCAACTTATAAGTGCGGACGACATTTTGAAAACGCCGCAGTACTGTTTGGATAGAGCGTTTCGTCAGATTATCTAAAAACTGAGTGTTGTATTTCTGAAGCACACGGTCACCCAGCGGTCCGCGTTTTCGTTCGCATAATTACGCCCGTGCCCTGCTCGCAGCAGAGGGTCTCGTTCGCATCTCCAGCCTCGCAACCCCACTTCACTATCGTTCCTTCCATACAAACTCTCATTTGTGAAGCAAGTGGGACTGTGAGAGCCATCAAGCCTTCGAGATCCACAGAATTGCGCCAGAAGAAGAAGAGCCATCAAGCCTTCGAGATCCGCTCATGGTGCCTGCTACCTAGGGCAAGCCAAGCGATCCATCTTCAGTTCACTCCACACGGCAAGCTCTACCCTAGTTAAAGGCCACGTTCTTTCCTTCTCTTCCAGGTAAAGGCCACGTCAATTTCAAAGCCACCTACTTCCAACTTCAAAATCGCATGAAGGAAGAAACCCACTATTGTTCTACTCGCTTCTCTCTGGTTTGGAGCCGTGCAGTGAATGGGCTGTGGAGGGTTTTTCCTTGTCCTACAACTTCTTTCTGTCTGAGGAGAGCAGGAAAGAGATGAGAGGAGATGAACTGAATGGGCAGTAGGTAGCTGGCCGGAAAGATAAAAAAATTCCAGTGGAAAAAGAAGGACATCCGAACCATTTGTTGTTTCACGAAGCCCCTTGTATGCATCGCAATGTGTATTTTACCCTTTAGAAGTCAAAATAGTGGCATTTTAGATGTGATATGAAAGATTTGGGTGTTAGAAATGTAAAAGTCATAGGATAGGTGTTAGATATCTACATAGGAATTGGATGGTATATACGTAAATGCTTCCCAAGAAGTCTGACAAACTGGATTACTTGTAATCATACTTGATAGTACCATGATATTTTATTTGTCCCAGCATGCATTTATGTGGATATTGTGTATATTTGGAGATAAAAGTGGTTCAGATAATGCAAAAAGTGCTTCTATTGCCTAAAATTTTGTGCATTTCTGTTGTCTTTTTCGTTCTTGTTCATCATTCTAAATTAGCTGAGGGGTGGACATTACTAGTTTTACGTGCTAACTTTTTCATTTAACTAAAATTTTTTACAAATAAGCTGTTTACAAAACGCACTAACCAAACAGCTAAATAAATTATTCAGAACAGGGGCATAATGATCAATTTTACATAATCAGCTGTTTTCCAGACGCACTAACCAAACAACCAGACAGCTTATCCGGATCAGCTGGTCATCAGCAGATTATCAGGATCAGCTGCTTATCAGCAGAAGCTGGATAAGCTGCAGCTGCCCCAAACAGACCCTAAGATTCATCCATAGCTTCGATTTCAATGAACTTATAGTCAAACTAACCGGCTCGATGAAACGAATCCAATGATATAAAAACTAATCTAATCCAAGTCAGGTCAAACCCAAATCAAATCATTAAAACACACTTGGAGGATTTCCGGAGGCATTTGAAGATCAAACAGATGTTGAATCTAGCGAGTTCATAGTCCAATCGAGCGTCCCGACAAGACAAATCCAACAAGCCTAAGATTGCTCAATTCTGACATCGTTAAGACACTTAAATGTCCATCAAACTCCATCAAATTGAGGGAAGCTCTCTAGACTGTCTGATCAAAATGGTTTATATTTCTGCATTAATTGCACCCATAATACTATAAATAGAGCTCCACCCCTCACAAGAGGGGGGAGGCTTGAGAGAGAACTTGAGGTTTTGAGAAAGAGTTCAAGTCCAACATCATATCTGTCATTGTCGATCGCCGTCGACCACGTCAGCAACCACCGCCGGCCTCCGTCCAACACGACCGGCCGCTGTCGACTACCGCCGATCGTCTCCGTCAACCACGATCGACCGTCATCAACTGTCATCGACCACCGCTAACCAGACGTCGTCAGTCGACGTTGTACCTTGGAAAATATTGTAACACTTTCCTGTCTGTGGGACAAGGGACCTCTGTAATCATCAACTTATAGTTGAATTTTTATAACTTGGTCAGGTCCCGTGGTTTTTTCTCTTTAAGGGTTTTACACGTAAAAACTTCTGGTGTCATCACATATTGATTCCATTTCATCTGAGTGTGTGTTGAATCCTCGTGCAAACGCTAAGACGATAATCCATTACTCTACCGCCGCGAATTTTCTGGCACGCATCAATATCCTTTGGGGAAAGTGCATTTGGTTTTTGACAAATAACATCCCCAACTACCAATTCAGATAACCCGTAAATCTCCTTTGATAATAGGGTATTTTTTGTTGATTTAAATGTCTTAATGATCTCAAAATTTGAAAATCACGTCCTCGTTGGATTCTTCTCGTCGAGACGCTTGATTTGATTATAATTACATCAAATTTGGATTTTATTTAACTATTCAATGCCTCAAAATGTACCTCAATGATTTGATACGGCTTGATTGGACCCGGATTAATCCAACTTTGATATCATTACGTTCATCTTGTTTAGACAGTCAGTTTGACTATAAACTTATTAAAATCGGATCTATGAATGATCTTAAATTTGAATTTGTAATATTTAATATTGAAAAATACATCGAGTTAAGTGCTAGATGATAAAAATTTATTGATAGTGCATAAATTCTTATTTCTTACTGAAAATACCACAAAAATGTATATATTTATAACTATTAAACAACCATCTACTAGTCCCCATGAATTGTTGAGGCGGGCAATCATCTCACAATTAGGGCTCTTAACCAAAAAAACATAGAGTTGAGTTGAGGTTCTCTCAAAATTGAATCGAACTCGAACCGACTTGAAATTGAAATGAGTTGGCTCAAATTGATAAATTTGGATTCGTTCGAGCTCAAAATAGGCATGAAATTAGATCAATCCGGCTCAAAATCAAAACAACTTGCCCCAAATGGCACTAATTTTAAAAAGAGTGTAATATAAATATTAATCCATCTCAAAATCAATATATTTATCTTAAAGCGAATTTAATTATTTAAGCTTTATTATAATTAAAATTTAATCCGCGTATCTGCCCTTTAGATGATGTTTTGCAGTAACAACAATGCTCCTTGAGAACATGATCTCTTGCCACCGTAGTTTTATTCTCTTAAATCGAAGACAAATTTATTCTTCTCCCACATAAAATTTAAACTTTATTCTTTAGATTTGATAGGAGAAAAGTTGTTATAATTACATAAAAATTGTATTCTTAAAGTCATCTCTATTTATAGAGGAGGATGATACGATATGTGATATTATATTTTTGTCCATTCATTTATGGAGTTGTTACATGATTTTTTAGATAGTTTACACATTCAACCTATTGCTCGGCTATCCTATGATTAGATGCTCAAATTAGTTGCGCTAGCATGACTTCAGCTTGTAAGACCCGTTTGATTCGCTTGGCTAGGTTGGCGCAGCCGATCGGCTGGATTTAATTGACTTTAGGTCTGCAGGGCTGGCTCTGTCGGATAGACTTTATAGACCAGTTGATCTAGTATGGTTATTGACTCTCAATCCCTTCACAGATAAATATATCTTATCAGCAGAGTAAGAGTGGGCTATCGAGCAGAGAACGAATCACCGTAACTCAATAGATAGTTAATTCATCAGCGGGGGAGGTAATTCAGGACTATTGCGAGGCTCTTTTGTATGGCCAATTTTCGATTCCCGATGAGAAACCATGGGGGCATCCATGCACGATTGATGATGCGAAAAACTGAATTCTTTTCTCGAATTTGATATGTCTGTCCAAGCCTGATCACCCCATACTTAGATCGTTCCTTCTGTAATTCTTCTGGCTCAGTTGGTCTTTATCATTGGTTCCGATATATGCACCCAATTCAATAAACGGGGTTACTTATTCTCCTGCGTTGGATTCTTCTTTATCATACACTTCCTTCATTCTGAACCGTTGAATCTTATCAGGATTCGTGCTGACTCATTCTTAATCTACAAATATAAATACACAAGAATACGGTGGCATATAAGCAAAAAGAAAAACACCCCAAGCTACAAAATCTCCGTCAACATCTTCAAAAAGTAGGTTTAACTGATTTTGAATAGAAAGTGGTAGGTTGGTTCGCATAAGGTCAAATATCCGAAATTAGTCTCAATTAATGCTTAATAACGCACTTAATTAAGGATATTAAGACTCTCACCGTGTCTCTGTCCCTTTGACCAGTCGTGCCCTCACTACCACACTAAACGCGCTTTCAGATTATGAACGAAACCTTTGATTTAATAATCCACTAATATTCTAAATGTTGGACTTGAGGCCCATTTTACCCCAAAATAAATAAATAAATAAATCCACTAATTACAAATATCTCCTTCCTTTCCAATGCACTTAGGTTAATTTACTAATTAAATACATTCAGAAGATTAGGGTCATTGTTCGAATATATCCACATATTGTAATTATATAAAGTTAGCCATCTTTTCATTTTAAAAAGAAAAATTACAGAACGTTGAGATTTCAGTATAATTTGGGCTCCTACAATATTTGAGGGAGGATTTACATATATACCTTTCAATCTCTCATTATTTACATAGCTGACAATTAGAGTTCAATTTTTACGTATGTATCATCTTTCAGGTGCATGACAAAGTGTATTTATGTTTTTAAAGGTTAAGAAAATGGTGTTTTGATGTGATATGAAAGATTTGGATTGGTACAAATGTAAAAAATGCAAAGTTTAGGGCTTGTTAGGGATGGATTTTGTTTTTGTTTTTTTCTTAATTTTTTATTTTTGTTTAAAAAACATATTTGTTTTTTTTATTTTGTTTCTAAAAATAAATAATTTTTTTAGTACTCAAAAAAAAAAATTTAGGTGTTTTTTTNCTAACCTTATTTTCATATAGGTTGAGTCATTTTTTACTTTCCTATATGTACTTTTTAGAGTTATTAGGAGAGCCTTATATTTGAAATAAGGTATGGGCACAGATTCTAAGTCGTCAGGTGGGCATAATCACATGATAAGAACTAGAAGCTGCTTGCTCGTGTCTCGCACTTTTCTTCTACATCTCATTTAAGTATATAATTAGGATGAAGTCTATACTTATGCGGTGACTGGCCTCCTTTTTCAATTTATGGGATATTTTGCAAGCTTAGACCCCAACCTTTTCTTATTCTTTTGACTTAACTTGTTTGCTTTTATGTGGTATTGCTTGTGATTGCCAGTTTTGCCTTTTTTTTGGTGCGGATCACTTAGGCTTTTTAAGACATAAAAAATTTCTGAACTTTTTACAAAATCATAATAAAATTTTAAGACAATTTAAAATTAATTTAAAAATTAGAATTAAAAGATTCAGTAATTTTAAAATTTGTCTTTACTTTCATGCATGGCATACGGGTCAGATTTTAAATGAGTTTCATAGCATGACTTTCACCCAAGTCATAATTAACAGGGCCTCCATGCTAAGAACTTGAATGGATAACCGCATCATCCTACATGTCCCGAGGAGAAGCCCTATTGCTTCTCCAACTCGATTGGCCCAGCATAGTTTCTACTTAGGCGATTATCTAGTGCGAGTAAGTTATTTGTGGAACTACAGCTAGAAAACTGTCATAACAACTAGCCATNCTCTAATACCAAAGGTCATGTTAAATTTAATTTTTTTTTAAATATATCTATATATATATAGCGCAAAGACTTAAAAGCTTGCACGAGTAGGATATGAAATTCATGTCTTTTACGCAAAGCTAGAAACATCAAAGAAGAAAATCACCGGAAAAAAAAAAAGTAGAGGTTGAAAGAAGTTGAAGATTGGAGAAGCTACCTCCCTTTTAAGCAAAAAAAAAAAAAAATCTCTCTCAATTAGCTCCCCGCTCGGCTTGGTGCATAGGTTTCCATTGATAACGCAATTAGGACATCACATATCGTTCGCTCGTTGTTTAGGATGAAGGATATCTGTGTAACTTTATGTTTACCAAACTGCTGGTTGCGGGCGATCTATCGTGATGTAAAAATGGAAGAATTTACGCCCATGTTTCTTTTACTACACATTGGATGCTATAAACATACAGATGACAACACTGGTTTCGAGCTAAAAAGATCGCAGCAAACACAGAGCAAGCCATATGATGCGTGAATGACCAGCTGAATTTAAAGTTTCACTCAATTACAGGATGATATTGGGCTTAAGAAATCAGCTCAAATTTGAAACCGATTTGAGTTAGCACCTTATGAAGTGAGCTATTAATAGTGCAACAATATGAGATGTCTTGCTTTTATTTTATCATATGATTTTTAATCATTGATTATGTCATATGAAGAACTCTCAAAATTTATCAAGAACCATAAAAAAAATACTCTAGCAATGAGAAAAAATTATAAAAAATTTAAATTAGACATATAACCTTTAATATTTTGAATTATTATATTTTTTTTATTATGCAAAACTGTTTCAAATATACATAAGTTATCACTAAAGTACACTTGAAGCACATGGCATAAACTATTCTTATAGTGCTTCAATCAGTAGCTAGAAAGTTGTTGTAATATGCTTGGGACATAATACACTTAGTCACATGAAGTCCCTCAACACGAATATGATTAATAGATTCCATCTCAAAATTTTGAGAATAACATCCAAAATATTTATCAACCATATCAACTCACACCAACTTTCAATAGAAAGTAAGTGCTTCATTTGCCATATCAAATCCCATGTCATCAAGATTCCACAAACTCTCCCACGTGTCGTACCAAGCTTCCTCCTCGCTCGATCTGTCTTCGCTGCTGGTCATTGATTCTCCGACGAAGCCTCCTTCGTTAAACATCAATGGAATGTTGCCGCACATAAATGCCATCTCCTGCATCTCTTGTGTCATAATAGCTTCTTGAGCTTGAGATGTAATTTCCTCTTTTATAATATTATTTTGTGATAGTAAATATTGTTGTTGCTGATGTTGTTGTTGTTGTAATTGTCTTTGCTCTTGTTGCAGTTTTAAATATCTGGCTCTAGCCTTGTCCACATTTTTGGTGGACTTTTTGAAATGTGTCCTCCAATAATTCTTAATTTCATTGTCGGTCCTTCCTGGGAGGCTCCTTGCAATTGTAGACCATCTATAATATCAATAATCAAAGTTAGCAACAACGAATTGCGATTATGGATGCCAATATTGAGCCCTACATGAAAACTCTAACATGAAAATTTTGGCCTCGGATCAACTAGTCTGAATTTCGTATCAAACCATACAATTGGGTCAGGTCCAAGTAAGTTTAATCATGTTCACATCGAATCTAAAAAATGATCCATAGGCCCAAATTGCCACTCCTACTAATAATAAAAGAGGGTCATTTACATACATGCCGCCCAATTCTTATATATTTACATATCTAAAACCAAAGTTTACAGTTACCATTTTAACTTTTAAAATGTTAACCTTTTAATCAAAGATAAGGTGGTGGGTATGTATGTAAATACACAAACATTGAGTGGTATACACACAAGTAAATTTCCTAAAAAAAATTAAAAAGCAGAGTAGAGGAAAAGCTCACCTATTTCCCCACCTAGCATGGAGCTCAAGTATGATGTTCTCTTCATGAGGTGTAATCTTCCCCCTCTTGAGATCAGGCCTCAAATAATTCACCCATCTCAGCCTGCTGCTCTTCCCGCTCCTCTTCAGCCCTAATCACAATGTTCCCTTCTGCCTCAGTTTCTCAAATTTGCAGAAATTAAGGTAAAATATGCAGATTAAACCCTCAGATTTCTTCAAATTACAACACCATCTTGCATATATTTACCTGTCAGCCTGGAAACAGAGTTCCATCTTCCCTCTCCATGGAGCCTCACATGCTCTATCAGTAACTGGTCTTCCTGCGGCGTCCATGGCCCCTTCCTCCATCCATCTGTAACACTTCCCCACCCATAGTACTTCCCCTCCATTCCAATCATAT
>JXCR01106745.1:158923-169945 GCA_002079205.1 Phalaenopsis hybrid cultivar | reverse complement strand
CAATTCCGATGGCCGACAGCTTCTTACGGGCAAACCCCACACCAAAAATAGTGCCGACAGTTTTGTTCCATTTCCCTTGCCATTTCTTCTCATATGGCTTCCAACATCTAACCCATCATCTGGTCCTTCAACCCTTGAATCTATTGTCGTACAAAGTTCCTAGTACGCTTCATGTTTGCAGTGTCTCCTTAGTGGGTTTCTTTTCCTTGTGGCGCTCCTCTTTTTATTACTGACATGAATCATGCTCACCGCACTTTTTAAAATGATGAATCCAATTTTGTCCCATGTATCACACCCAATGAATAGAATATAAGGTGAGAGGGAGAGAGAGAGCACAATAATGAAAAATTTGTGTAATATTTTTGTCAAGAAATGCCCTCTATTTATAGATAAAAAGGGTAATAAATGAAGTTACTTTTATACCCCTACTTGAAGGGTGGTTGTATAAGTTATTATAGGTATTTCACTTATATGGGCCTAGGGCCTTACTGCCTTGAGCTTAGTCAACTGAGCTTGGTGACCTCCTCAAGCTTTTTGGTTTACTAGGTCTGGTAGGTGCTCTCGGTTGGCTGTGTTATTAAAGACTTGAAAGGTGTAAAGTTGTGGAGCAAGCAATTCGATTTATGCTGTCGGAAGGCTAGATTCATAGACACTATCAGTCGACCTGTATTCTTCTAGTCTAGAGTCAATAGAACTGTGCAGGCTATTCTATATATTTCACTCTTGTGAGCTCATGACCTCGTTTCTCTCGGACTTGGTCAGTTGGACTTTATAGGATCTCGTCGAGCTTTATCGATCGCTTAGGTCTCGTAGGCACTATCAGTCGTCCATGCTATTACTCTCTTGTTGGGTGTAGAGTTGGGGAGCAAGCAATTTGATTTTTGCTATCGGAAGGATAAATTTGTGAATGCAATTGGTCGACCTGTTATCTCCTAGCCAAGAGTTGGTAGAAGTGATCAGCTAAGTCTTGTTGATTAATATATATAATGGTCTTTGACCCTTGATTCTTGATACACCAAAAATATATGTATTTTTAAACTCATATTTTATACCTATTTTTAATGATATTGAACTTTAATGGAAGGTTTTTTGATGTTTTCTTGCAGGTTGTTGATTTTTAGGGTTTAAAGCAAAAAGAAAGCAAAAAGGATGAAATTTGGAGTCAAAATGACATTTTTAAAGAAATGCTCAGCACCGGCAGCGCCGACGGCGCATAACAAATTAACTGGGAGATTTTTTTACTCAGCGCCGACGACGCCAAACCAGCACTGACGGCGCCAAAGACGGTGCAGACCGAGTTTCTAGAAGGTTCGATGTCTTTGGATGACTTTTTGAAGAGTTTTTGGAGACACCTCTTGGAGAACAGATCTTGTGCTCTATTTGGGGCCGAATTTCATCAGAAAATGGGCTCCTCTATGTTTTTCACTCCTCTACTTTCATTTTTCGCACCACATCACAACATTCTACTTCCATATTGGAGTCAATTAGTGATTTTGTTTTCATAGTTTAGAGTTTTTGTGGTGAGATTTAGTGTGAAACTTTCCGTAAGAATGTTGGAGAAGGAGAAAAGTGAGAGATATCTTCTTCCTGCATTTCTAAGGAAAGATTACAAATGATTTGCTTTAAAAAAGAATTTTCAGATAAGGATTGTTTGTTTACAGTGTTGTATGAACTTTCTTTTATATATAAAATTTGTGTTTTGTTATTTCTTTCTCATGAAGTCTGAGTAGTTCCCTCTATCTTTCTCCCTACTCTGAGATATGGTGAAATGAAGAGATAATATGAATGTGCCAATATTAAATTGTAAAATAAATTGTGATGATTTTTCAACTCTGAACTTAATTTTCTTTTTGATCTGACCAATTGAATTGTTAAAATGTGTTGTGAAATATATGATTCGGGAAATGGAGTATGAGTTCTACAACATAGTAAAGATCGCATTTGATTCCATGTTGGAGAACATCGTTTATGGAATTAAGTGCAAATAAATAGGGAAATATTCTTTGTTGGGTGTAGAATTGGAGAACATTTAGGGTGATAGACTAAAATCTTCAATTCAGCCTTAGTGTTTAAAAACTAAGGTGAGAGCTAGCCTTCAGGTGAAGGGAAGTGGGAGCTCTGGAGTGGGAGCCGGTATCCCCTAGCCTAGCCACGGATTTAGGGACTAAACACTGAGATTAGCAAATGATTTTCTATGCATTGTATTAGGGTAGAGAATTAAAATTACCCTTATTTGACACAATACATATTATGACATTTATCTCATCTCATTTTACCATAGCCTCATTGTAGTGGGAATGATGGTTTTTCACATAAGAATCTCCTTTACATAAACATAGTTAATATATTAGCATTTACTGTCAAATTTTGCATATTTGATCTGATAATAGTTTAGAAATTTAATTTTGATTACATCTCAACAATGGAAATTAGTATATTTGATCTGATAATAGTTTAGAAATTTAATTTTGATTACATCTCAACAATTGAAATTAGTGGCAGTGATTTCAATTGACTTTCTGTGAATTTCCTAGCAAATTCATCATTTCCAATTTAAACCTTCCCCGTAGGATCGATATTTGGGGCTTAAATAGAAATTTCATTATTACTTGATAATGATACGTATACTTGTGTAAATCTGAATATTAATTGATTATATTTAATTAAATTTTACACAATCTATCGCAACAAAAAAAGTCGGATCAATTCTCGCCAAACAACTCCTATCATCAGAGAGCAACTAGATTGTTGGGCAGAGGGTGAATCACCGTAATGTGACAGGTAGCATGCCCTTAGATGAAGAAATCATCTTAGGGGAAGGCCATCAGGCATCCCCAATGTGGCCATAAGATTTGAGGGATTAACGCATTTCCTTAGGTTGATTGCATCATAGTGTTAGGTTAGGGTGATCACTTGTCTTATGACTTGGAAAGCCGCTCAGCTTATGCCACATACTCATCCTTATAAGAGTTAGTTTTGTGTCTGGTACATTTGTTGGGCCGTATAGGCCCCCCAGGTCTTCTGTCAATGATCTAGTCCACCCTTTGATATTACTTTTGTCTTCTAGTCTGTCAAATCTCCTCGAGATTCATACTGACATAATTTTTGTGTACATTTAATATATCTTCTATGACTAAAAATTATCCCATCTTTTTATTAGTCTATATTAAAATATAAAAAAGATTCAAGTCTCTTATCATATTCATTTCAAATTCTTTACGCATAAAAAGAGGAAAATTCATCACTTCTTGTTTCTATAGTTCAACAAAAAATGAAATCATAAACATAAATTTGAGCAATGAAATTATCATTATGAATTTTTTTTATGAACAAATTGGTGTCTACAATGTATTTTCAAGGTAATCTTACAAAATGAATGAACTAAGCCTATCATCTCAAGCTTGTGGTGCTAGTTTAAGCCTAGGATGTCAAAGAATATAGTTACTTGAAAGGAGAAGGATTGAAGAGGGGGAAATGCAAAGAGGTCCATGGTGAATGTGCGGCTTTGACCTTAATCAACAAGAGAGAGAAATGAGTCAAGGATGGTTAGAGTTAGGGCTTTCTTTCCCCAATTTAGAAATAATAAAAAATAATCGTCTGAAATATATTTTTTAATTTTCAAAGATTGATCGACGGTCGGAGACTGCCGATCAACTCCCATAGGTTGGACTGATCGAGAGGCGGATCCCACTTCCAGTCCGTGTGCAATTTGAATCCTCCCAAAAAGGGTCGGGATTCGAACCCCCGACACAAGAGTCTTACACCAAGGCCGCTACCAATGAGCCAGGGCTCACGCACGTCTATCTTTATAAAAGTTAGGAATGAATTAACACAATATTAATTAATAATTGTCCTATGTTGTAACCCATTTAACCTTCTTCAATTAAATGGGACTAAAGTTGGTCAAAGACATTGGTGAACAAACTCAGTTTCAACTAAGGCATTATAACCTTTTAGAGCAAATTCTAATCTGGATTTGTAAATAGGAAAAAAATACTTTAATGAAAAAGAAACAAAAAAAAAAAATAGTTAGTATGAAATATGATTGTAAATAAATATGACATTAACGAAAATTACTCAATGTAAGTAAGCTATCCAAAGTATTTCTCTACTAAACATAGCAATATTTTGTAGTTAATTCTATAGTATGCTAGCTAGTAAGAAAATAATTTTTCTTATTTTGACCCTTATTATTATTATTATTATGGATTGCATACCAGTCTGAGTAGATCAATTGATAACATGCAACAGCTTGAGATCATTAAAATCTGAAGAACCTATTTAGTTAATATGATTTGCCCCATCCACTAGTCATAAATCTAACTACTGGGCACGACAACCTTGTCTAACTTTCATGACGAGCATCCATCACGACCTGGAGAAATAGGACAGAAAATATGTTGGATCCTAAATTGTCGTAGTGGGCATAAACCGAGAGTTTAGAGCATGAAAGAAGAGAAGAAAAGAAAAAAAGAAAAGAAGACACACAATAATGGAAATTTAGGGAGAAGAGAGTGTAATATTTATTCATAAAATAACCCCTATATATAATCATTGGCAGCTTGAGTTTATTTACAATTGCAGTATCAGCTCATTTATCTCAAAGTTAGAGGGTATGTCCTATCTTTTCTCTAACTATAATAGTTAATACAATCATATCTCGAATACAAATAATTGAATGGATATCACATTCATGAATGGTTGTGTCAGTTGGACATAATATATGTCTAACTGACTTTTACTTCTAATTGTCAGTTGAATTGCGTTTGATCGATTATGTCGACCGAATGACTCAATCGGTCGTTTTGGTTCGAAGGGATCACCGACCATTTTAACAAGTGTGCTAAGCTATCCAAACATTTGATAACTCCTTACATGGAATTCCAATCGGAAATAGTAGAGTCTCACCAAACCGCTTCATCACTTTTGGATTCATGCTAACATTTTTCTTGTATACATATTAGTTCCTCGACTTTCTTGCTCCTAGGTAACTACAAAAGGATAAAAAAATGATTATTTAAATCTCATCAACGTGCAATGATTAATTTCTAGTTTTTCAGGCCCATAAAATCTTTATTAATAGGGGTCAATACTCTTCTCTTCTCACTCTAATATAGAATTTCCAAATTCCTCCATGTCTGACACGAGGCTCTCAGATTATTTTGATGATGTGGCACTTCGGATGGCTCTAGAAGAGATTCAACTCCCTCCTTAGCATCCTCCTACCTTTGTAAGCAAAATGATAAAGAAGAAGATGGTGGTTGTAAAAAAGAAGAAACACAAGGATTATGAGATTGTTTTAACTGATCAAGTCGTATCTTCTACCAACCCTTATGCAATCGGTTAGAAAAAGCGGCAAGAATGGTGGAAAACAAGGGCTTTCAACAACTCTCTCGGATCCTGTTTCGATCTTCGTGGAAGGGTCTTGAACTGATCACCTAAGAGATAGTTGGTGTACTTGAACAACTTGGTACAACAGAGACTTCTAACGCTCCTCTACCCGAAGTGCAGAAGTCAACGCTCCCATGTCAAGATCGACCAATGTTACTATTGAAGCTATAATTTCAACTGTTGTGCTTCACCAGTCGATCAAAGAGAACCAACCACCGACCGACGATGTGATCAATCGGCTAGCCAATCTTTTCAATACTGCGCAAGGAATGGATGGCAGTTAATAACAATCTTTCACTGGAGCATAGAGTGAATGAGATGGCAGACTCTTTTGAGCATGCCTCCAGTGGATTGGATAATGATTTCATTCAAGATCTACAAGCTCGGGTCGAGAGGATGGAAGGAAAAATGCATATTCTTCCTAATGAGGTGGTGGCTCTCTGGGCAGAGTTGCAGATCGGTCAGACTCAATAAGAAACCAATCTTAGCCATTATCTCAGGCTTGGTGACGTCGTTTTGTTCAAGTGACTACTTGTTTAGGAAAATTTCTCGGCTCAAGTGGCTCGATACTTTTTTATTAAATACTTTCTTTATGGATAGTTCTTATAACTGATTCTTTCGTTTTAAACAAAAAAATAATTTCTAGTATATATTGTATTTATAACTATATTTCATGTGATGTGATGTGACACTTTTTTTTAATATCAAGATATTTTGGAATGACGGCGTTCGGATGCTTCGACTCCCGCACCCATCTTATAAATTGGTCGTGATATGCTAGGCTGAAAATTTTTCCAAAACCCCTCTGATACTTTCCTTATCTCCTTTTTCCTTTGTCATTCGTAAGTATTCTCCTAGGGATTTTTTGTACCTACCCCACGCTGGAGGATTTTGTCCTAACCAAGGAAGATGCGTAGAAGTTGATTGAGTATGTTTTTGATAAAACAATTAAGCTTTGGGTTGTCAAGAGTTTTGACTAAGGAACGAACAACTTTGAGAACGACCTAGTGTTCTACCAGTATCAATTTCGATGCGGCATGTAATTTCCACTATGTACCGAGTTGAAGGGCATTTTCAATTGGTATGGGGTGATTCTGGCCCAAGTCATGCTAAATTCAATCACTGAAATCACAACGTTCATTTTTTTCCGTCAATGCTCGACCATCCCTTCGCCAACTGACTTGTTCAACTACTACTTTTCATTCATGATCGTCAAAGAAGATCTTGTGCAAATTTTCTCGTGTTACAAACTCCAACTCCTAGGGCTGGAGAACAAGATAAAAGACTGGAAGAAATATTTTTTGGCGATCTCCAACAATTCAACCAACGTTTTGGGCTCACAAAAATCTAAATTGAATTTGAAGTGAACCCCTCTCACTCATTGAGTTAGAGCACTTTGTGTGATGACTGGGCATAAGTCCTAGACATCCAGTATTTCCTTCCAAAAATGGGTGATACATAAATGAAGGTTTTCACTCTCACCTTGCTTAAGTTGTAACAGAGCCTGGAATTTCTTCTTCAGTTTCTAGACTCTAGCAAAGTAAGCCACGAACACTTTCTTGAATTCAGAAAAATAGGGTACGGTCCCTGGTAGTGGTTTATTGAACCACCCAAGGGTCATCTCCTTAAGGGTGGTTATAAATAGACGACACTCCGTGGAGTCATTGATCCACAACATTTTGGTCGCTAATTAAAATGAAGCCACATGATCGATCAAATCACTCTTTCTTTTATAAAAGTTCAAATGTGGAAATGTCATAATGTTGCTGGTGGTTTGGCTTTCTAATTATGCCAAAAGAATGGATTTTCAGGTGCTGGAGGTGCCTCATCTTGTGTTTTGGGATTCCTCTCAACTATTGTGATCTAAGTGTTCTCATGCTGGTAATTTTCTTACTCGTTGATTGTTGGAATCATCCTCTGAACACTTGGAATTGGTGGTTCCTCTCTGGTTTGCTCCCAGTGAGGTTAAGTTTCGTGAGACTCTTCTACCGGGGAAGGTGGTTGATCTTGCATTTGCGTGATTTCTTATTGAAGAGCATTTAAACCAATCAAACAAATGCTTTTGTAACTCTTGCATTTTCTACTGAATTTGTTGTTTTATGAAATCCTGAGTGGATTCCATTGTCTTTGTGTCTCTTCACCTAGTCTCACCATCCTGTAGTGCTCTATTTCTTGTCTGTGACATGTTCATGTTCACTGCACCACCATTTAAAATGTTCGATCCTAAATTATCGTATTGGGCATGCCCCGAGAGTATAAAGTATGAAAGAAGAGAAGAAAAGAGAAAAGGAAAAGATGACACCTGATCAATGAAAATTAAGGAAAAAGAGCATATAACATTTATTCATAAAATAACCCTATTTATAATCATAGGTAACTAGCTTGATTATTCAATTACAATATTATCCCCTTTATCTCAATAGTTGGAGAGTATTCCTTGTTTTTTTTTTCTATGGTAGTTAATATAACCACCCCTTTAATACAAATAACTGAATGTGTGTCACTTTCATGAATAGTTGTGTCGGTTGGACATAATTTATGACTAACTGACTTTTACTTCTAACTGTTGGTTGCCTAGGTCGTGTTTGATCAATTCTGTCGGTCGAATGACTTCACCGGTCGTTTGAGTTCGACGAGATCACTGATCATTTTGACAAGCGAGCTAAGCTAACCAATCATTTGTCCACCCCTCGCATGGAATTCTGATAAAAGACAGCAGAGTCCCCTCAAACCGCTTGATCTTTTAAGGATTCATGCTGACATTTTTCCTATATGCAAAATCATTCAAAGTTCAATTATTATTATGACACTAACATTTCAAATATACAAATATTAAAACTCGAGAAAAATGCAAACTTTTATATATGTAAATCGCCCTAAGATTATGCCATCCTATTTTCTAATAATATATTTTTTAGTTTGCAAAAGCTTAAAAAACATTGCTTTCGAAAAAAGAAACCCTTACAATTTCTTTAGGTAGTCTATCACCAGCCACCTATTCATTTTTTGCATGTTCCTCTTCCCTACTCTGCTATTTTTGATCACTGAAGACTTTTCCATAAATGTTATCATTTCTTCTATTATTTTGTGCTATGTGGTAATCCAGCTATTGTGTTGTGCTGTGCCATAATGTTGATTAAATTCATGCTAAAATTCTTATATCATGTTCAAAAAGTCTGTACATTTTATCACAAATTTCATGCCATGCTGCATATTAGTTGATGTTATGAAGACAGAATTAAAAAAAAGTTCTTATGATCACATATTTTAAAATTCTTTACTCTATTTCCAGTTAATATACAGTACATTCCAACACCTTTGCTGCCATGATTGATGCCAAATAATTGGTGGCTTGTTGAGTCCAGTGGGACAGCAAAAAATCATAAGCATTGGGCTCTGAGCAAAGGCAACACTCCCAGTGGGCGCACTTTGTCAGCACTCACTTCCACTGTTCTATTTCCATTATCCTACCACATAAATTTATCTGAAAAAGCTGATTTCTCAGTATAATTTCAACATCACTTGCAGATTATAAAATGCTGCACATCTTTTCGTTTTGTCATATATATATCCATCCCTAAGCTGGCTATCCCTATGCTGGCTATGCTGTCAACGCCGTAATTAACGTTGATAGAACTAGAGTCATTATTGCTGAAGCTGTGGATGTACCTACTGCAAAGACCTTTCTTCTCCCCCACCTCTGTCCATTGTTGTATGTCAATGGATTTCAAAAAATATTTTTTTTTGTGTTTGTATTATTAGAAGATATACATGTGTTGGTATATTGAGCACACAATTTGTTTGTTTTGCATTTTTGTTCTATTTTTGCTGAATTTGGTTATAAGAGATGTCTTGTATTTAAGGAAGGACAACTATGCTAAGGAGGAGATTAGGCTATGCTTATACCACTTAAACCAAGGTGTGGTTGAGTCAATTGGTATTAGTTATAGGATTGGCTTGACTTAATTTAACCTCTAATGGGCCAATTGAGACAAATATGGCTTAGAGATTGCACTTGGACCATGATATATATTCAAGCGTAGTCAAATCTTGGTTGAAGAGCTTATATCAAATATTTATTTGCCAAACTAGGTCCTTGATTGGGCTCGTAGTTTGTGCAATTGATCTCACATAATAGTGCATTTGACTCAATTGGATGATGCAAAGTCTTATTCTAGTTCAATCATAATCACATGTCATGCTTTATCGAGATTCATATTGGCACAAGTGAAAATAGATCTTCAATGTATATATTTTTTTTATATTTTCTATTTAATCATATATGATAAATTAAGTAAATAATCAATTGAAACAAGTCTTAAATTCTTCTCCAATCAATTGAGCATGTTGTTGGCACTTTTTACCAATAATAGAATAACCATGTTCTAGCAAAAACTTGCCAATGCCACTAACTTATGAACTGGACGCCCGAAGTCTTTATTCTTTCAAGAGGCTTAACATCAATCATATACATCAATTTCTCCTAATTGATCTCGAGTAGGTTGAGACTTTGATTAATCTAATTAGAAGCTAGCTAATAACGCTTAGGTTATTATTGAACTTTTATGTCACTCTTTAATGTCTTCGAATTTAACTATCGGCTTGTACTAAATATTTTGATGATGATAAATATAATTTGGAATATGATGATGATCTCATAATATTTCTATGAAAATTTGAGTGCCAACTATTTAGGTAAAAATTAGAAAAAAAAAAAGTTAACTCATTTGTTGATGATGCTCAAAAGCATAGAAATGTCTGAAAGAAGCTAATGATTTAAGAATTTCAAACTAGCTTTTGGTTAGAAACATATAATTCAAACAATTCAAGCTAATCTATTAATTCTCATGACTAGAGCTTCAAGATCCTAAGCTTATAATTACTTTTTTCATCATTCTTGTATTAAAAAATTTTTAGGTATTACAGTTAAGATTTATAGCACATAAAAAGAAAACAAAGTNATATATATATATATATATATATATATAGGTGTGAGGCTATTAAATGAGCCTCCCGAACAAACTCATGTACCTGAAAATTCCATTTTGCACATTGGAGGGATCGAGCATGTGACCTAATGGGTCTTGCAAACACTATCAACCAAAGAGTCATAATAGACAATACACACACACACACATGTGTGTGTGTGTGTGTTTAAAGATTGGTCAGAGGAGCCTCCCAATCAACCTCATGTTCCTAAGAATTTTATTTCGCACATAGGCGAGATCGAACTCGTGACTCCATGAGTCTTACAAACTCTGCTAACCGAAAAGTCATGGTAGGCGACACACACACACATATATAGTGCGCGCGCGCATTTATGTATGTATGTATGAATGTATGTATATTACTCATAATTGATTATGCTATACGAATATGAATCATATTGCATAATATGCTGAAATACAAAATTATAATTATTGCACCTGATTGGATCTTCTATTTCAACGATGCTAATGACTATGCAGTAGAGGTAATGCTAGGCCGGAGGAGAGAAGATTTTTCATGCAATATACCACGCCAGTAATACTTTGAATGAGGCCCAAGTGAATTACACCCCTATTGAAAAAGAGCTACTGATGATAGTGTATGCATTTGATAAATTTATTTCTTACTTGATTGATACTAGAG
>JXCR01106745.1:72296-158188 GCA_002079205.1 Phalaenopsis hybrid cultivar | reverse complement strand
AGCTTATATATATATATATATATATATATAGGCGTGAGGCTATTAAATGAGCCTCCCGAATAAACTCATGTACCTAAAAATTCCATTTTGCACATTGGAGGGATCAAACATGTGACCTAATGGGTCTTGCAAACACTGTCAACCAAAGAGTCATAGTAGACAATACACACACACACACACACAAGTGTTTAAAGATTGGTCAGAGGCTATTAAACGAGCCTCCCAATCAACCTCATGTGCTTAAGAATTTCATTTCGCACATAGGCGAGATCGAACCCGTGACTCCATGAGTCTTACAAACTCTGCTAACCAAAAAGTCATGGTAGGCGACACACACACATATATATAGTGCGCACATGCATTTATGTATGTATGTATGAATGTATGTATATTAATCATTATTGATTATGCTATACGAATATGGATCATATTGCATAATATGCTAAAATACAAAATTATAATTATTGCACCTGATTGGGTCTTCTATTTGAACGATGCAAATGACTATGCAGTAGAGGCAATGCTAGGCTAGAGGAGAGAAGATTTTTCATGCAATATACCATGCCAGTAATACTTTGAATGAGGCCCAAGTGAATTACACCCCTATTGAAAAAGAGCTATTGATGATAGTGTAAGCATTTGATAAATTTATTTCTTACTTGATTGATACTAGAGGCATAGAGTACCTCGACAACTCTGCTATCAAATATCTTATAACAAAGAAAGATGACAATCCCTGTTTGAACTTATGGGTCCTTTTGTTAAAATAATTTGATATTAAGATCATCAATAGAAAATGTATGGAAATTCAAGTAGTGGACCAATCGTTTAGACTTTAATAGAAAAAATTTGAGGAGTTCCTTGATGATATTATAAGAGTTTTCTTAACAAGCAACTCTTTTCCATTTGTAATGAAAAAATTTTGTGGTATGCAAACATTATAAACTTCATTCTCAGTCTCCTTATAGGTTTATTTTTGGTAAGGTCTGACATTTGTCTGTGGAATTGAAATATAAAGCATTTTGGAAAATTATCGGACTTAATTACAATTTAAAGCATTCGACAAAAAAGAGATTTCCATAGTTGAATAAATTGAAAGATATTAGAGTGGAAGCTTATGAGAATGCCAAGCTCAATAGATAGAAGATAAAAAAAATGGCATGATCAAAAGCACATTAGGAAAGATTTTCAACCTGGACACTTATAATTCAACATTATTTCTTGAAAGATTCATTTCTAGGTGATCAAGATCATTCACTGTGGTCAAAGATTAGGCTTTTGGAGCTATAGACATCCAAGATAGTGAAATTGCCAAAATATTAAAGAGAACTGTTCAAAGATTGAAGTTGTATTTAGGGGGGTGATAGGACAGGTTCTAAGAAAGTCTTGACTTTCGGGTAATCATAATCAGTGGATATAGCATTATTTGACTAAGAATATAAAACCAAGCACTATTTAAGAAGCAAATCATATGTTATCTTATGACTTGATTCTATGTTCTTGTTATTTTTTCTTTGTAATTTGCATTTGATTTAAAGTATGTTGTATGTGTTTTTTTTTTCTCTTTATATTTGCATTTCGTTTGAAGTATATTTTTAAAAATAAGTTTGGGAGAAAGTTTTGTTGTGTACCTGCCTTAATATAATTTACATATCTAAATCTTAGACTCTATTCCATAATAGTAACTCAGAAAAGGATCCCTTGTAATTAATAAAATTATATAATAACTTTAAAAGTAATGTGAATAATCATCAAAAGATTAGATTTTAAATTGATTTAATAATATTTAACACTTCACGTCAATTACTTTTGTCTGTAACATAAAAGTCTCTGAAAATATTATAAAAAAAGGAGTAGTGACTGCAAATATAAATAATTAATCACAGATCCTTATGTCATTAGATTGTCAGAGCAGTAAGATAGTTTTTATTCATATTAAGAAGTAATTAAGAATTATTAATTATGAGAGTTTAGACATTCAAATTTATTAAAATGCAACTTAACTGGATATAATAATTTTCAGTGGAAAAGAGGAGAAATATTAGAATAAAAATGAAGAGCAAATGAAGAAAGGAAAAAAGAAATTTTTTTTTTTCAAGAAGGCTCTGATTGTAAAGAAAATAAGAAATATCAAGTTTTTCTGAGAAGAAACTTGAGATTAAGCATGAAAATAAAAAATTGATGTCAAATTCTTTTCTTAATTACTAAGTCTTAAAACCTTTCTAAATGAAATTCATTAATATTATATTCAAGAAAAAAAATTAAGTGAATTAGGGTTGGCTGATTAATAGTTAATTTTTTAATACACCTTTGATTAATGAATATATTTTAGTCAAATTGGAATGAGAGTTTTCACATTTGTTTATGCTAAGAAAGAAGTTAATTGAAGAAAAGTCAAGTTATTAGAGATTAATGAAAATCCAAATCCCACATAATATTTGCACCCTTTAATTTGAAATCATGTGATCTTATTAAAGAACAAAAAAATCATCAAAAGAGAGCTACAAATTCATTCAGTTGTCTCCAAGTTTAGTTATGAGATTATTTGAAAGCAAGAAATAAATAAGTTTAGATAAATTAATATGACTGAAAAATGCAGCATTTTTGTGATATAAGTATATCTTTTAATTAATGTTTATGATGGTTTTATGCTTGTTGAAGGTGTATTCACTGTTTAATACATGATACAAGTGTGGAATTGTCCAAATATTAGGACTTGCACCCATTTGCTAGTGACCAAAGCCCATATGCAAGTAACCAATGCCTGTTCGTTAGTTACAATCACTCATTTGTCAGTCCTTCTATCATGGCACATACTAGGAAATAGAGAAAGCAATAAGTATGCTACAACCACTAACGTCCCCATGCCAGGCGTACAATGCATCCAAGCGGGAGACTAGTGAGCCCGCATCAGAAATCTTTGTTTAAGATAGAGAGAGCAACAAGTAGGCGTTGGTAAACAACACAACAATGTGAGGCAATTGCACACCTGTGCCACTTACCAACATAGAGTTACACAATTATCTTTGATAGTAATCTTAGAAGGTTTTTTGGTGTTGTTTGGAACCCTAACTAAAGAACGAATGGTTTTGGAAAGGGAGACATTGTGTGAGACAGTTGAGTGGCTGTAAAATGAGTTTCTAATGCTTCTTATGACCTCAACAAAGATTAAAGAGAAATTGTCTCTAATTTTCAACAACAAAATATGGGAAAGCCCTCAGAAAATTTCAATGATTCACATGAGTATGGTTTTTCATCATCTCTGCGAAACTACAAAAAAATATTTATGTTTTCATTATTAGGAATAATCACTTTTCAAAATCTGCAACTTGAAAAACTTCCAAGTCTTTGTCAATCACATGCGAAGATGAAATGATGGATAGTGCCACCAGTTACAATTCAAGCAAGCCGGAGGCAAACGAAGATAATAGCATGCAAGATGGTTAGCCAAATACTATTTTACCAAGACATGCTCTGCGCCAATACGCAGTGCTAAATACAGAAAATTATCATGGCTATATTGTGCATGACTTTGAAGAACATTGAAGGTAGAAGTAAAAGAAATTCATTTAAAATTATTAGTGTTGCTCTCCAGTGGAAAACACATGAAATGATTGTAAGGGGTATCATATATAATAGTACATGAAAACAGTCAATAAAGATTGGGCTATAAGAATATATATATAAACTCAGATGTTACATGCATAAATCTATAAAAACTTTATGCTATTCATGTAAACCACTCTATTATAAAGCATCATGTTATTAATACATACAAAATTTACTTTTAAAAAATAAATTTAAAAATAACATTCAAGCTAAATTTTAATATCACCTCAACATCAATCAGACCTATCATATCAAAATAAAAAAAAAAAATTATATTAGAAAATTACTATAAAAAATAAAATTATTCTTTTTAATATAACAATATCATTACAATATTAATCGAAATAACATTACATTTGATATTTAATATGATTTGCTGAATACTATTGATATTTAGATTATACCGACATCTAAATATATTATTGAATACTATTGATATTTAGATTATACCGCACGTCCAGACGGCTAACCACCGAGCACCACATCGCCATACACATCGGCGCTGGACAATGTGACACACCGCTAGCCGTGTGAACGTGCAGCCGTAATATTATTCCTCTCAAGAACCTTCTTTGGAACCCACACTAGTTTACAGCACATTAGAACTATACATACACTTTCGTATGCATCCACCAGTAACTCTAATTTTAGAAGATAAAAGAATTGCAATATATATTTTGCACATATCAAACATTAAGCCAAAATAAAAAAATTATACCGATCAAAATCAAAGTCAGGCTTCATTTGACTCCTGCAAAAGTCACTAGAGGGAAAGGGCCTAACCGTCTCCATTCTGAAAGGACGAAAATTCACAGTTCTTGTCATACAATGTCCAGAGACGTTTCGAAAACGCTCTGTGGCCAGACATAAGTTTTTCCAAGCTGCAGTATTCCATGCAACCAAACAAAAGTTCAACGTGTTCTCAAACAAAACCTTAGTCAAACCACAACCTGGGCCATGGAAACCTGGTAGATAGCAGAGAAATTACTACGACTTTCACAGCTACGATCATAAACAGCCAACGTAATTTGCAGAGCATAACATAAACAGGACGAAAAATTTAGCGAAATTCAAACATTTAATACATGAAAGAATCAAAATCCACATCATCTATCCTCCTAGAAGAATTTATACAAAGCCTTAATCTTGATGCCCATAAGGCTTAACACAGCCACAAGTAGGAATGCAGCAACCAAAATTTCTTCAATGTGAAATAAACTGGAAGCAAACCGTTACAATTTTAAATCCTCATAAAAAAAGCTTCACATCTCACATTGGAAAAAGAGCATAATTAATTCCTTCATCTGAAGAATGGTAAATATCATCATGTTCTTGCAGCTCAAAGCTGCTGATGAAGTAGAGGTTGTAATGTCAGGCTGTTAACAATATAAATTACCATGAAAAGCATTTAACTAGAATTTTTTAGAGAGAAAAAAAAATAAAAAACCATCAATCATGTTCACCTTTCACCACCAAAGACAGATCTGCTAATGGCTTTCTTAAAGATGAATCAGCCCATTAATTATCAACAAACAAATAAGATGCTTCAGGTACAAAGACCATTATTCGTCTATACGACGGCACAAAGAGTATTTCGTTGTTGATTTTTTAAGTGCCTTTAGCACAACATGCAACCTGCTTCATTTGGAAACTGAGATATGCCAAATAAACTGCCCATAAAATTCAAAAATTAGATTTTTTCATATCGCTTTATTTATAGGCCACGTAGAATATTAAACATCATTAAGTTTACATACATTAAAATTAGATAAATCAGTCGGCCAATGCAATAGATATTGCAAAATAGCAAGATGCCGCACTGCAGGAAATCAATCATTTTGCAGCAGGGAGTTTGCAATGAAAATGTGATACACATGATTTGTAAGCAAGCTTTTTGGATTTGGGATGGAAAAAGTTCGTTGCAAAAAGTAATAATTTTGTGATGGATTTTTTAACAATCACATCATTTTGCAGGAATATAAAAAAAAGACAAAGGAAACTTGCGCCAGATACGAGGAGTTTGTTGCACAAAAAAATTACAACCAAGTTAATTCCNATAAATCAGTCGGCCAATGCAATAGATATTGCAAAATAGCAAGATGCCGCACTGCAGGAAATCAATCATTTTTCAGCAGGGGGTTTGCAATGAAAATGTGATACACATGTTTTGTTTAGCAAGCTTTTTGGATTTGGGATGGAAAAAGTTCGTCGCAAAAAGTAACAAGTTTGTGATGGATTTTTTAAAAATCACATCATTTTGCAGGAATATAAAAAAAAGAAAAAGGAAACTTGAGCCAGAAACGAGGAGTTTGTTGCACAGCAAAATTACAACCAAGTTAATTCTATCGCAAATGTATATAACACTACAGCCCCTGACATTTCCTTCTTATTTTGTACAAACCCTAGACCATTTCCTCAATCTCGCGTTCACCACTAATGTTCAACTGTGACTCCTCCCTGGATTCCTCTCATTGTGACTTTTGTGGCATATTGCATAACTATTTTTAACATTTATTTCCATTACTTCTTATAATTGAAGCCAACTTATTATCATTTCTCAATAATCTACAAAATTTTTGACAGTCATCCAATCTTTCTTCTGGTAAGCTCCACCATTCACTTGCGACCCTTCTCTGGATTTCTCCCTTGGGCATTATTTGTGTAATTTGTAGTGGAAGGCAAAACTTACTNTATATATATATAGCTAGTAGGAGATGGTAAGCTAGATTAAAGACTAGAGGATTTTCGAGAAACTTTCAATTGTTAAGTCTCTTTAAATGTAATAAGAGTTTCTAATGCTTCTTATGACCTCAACGAAGATTAAAGAGAATTGTCTCTAATTTTCAACAACAAAATATGGGAATGCCATCAGAAAAATTTCAATGATTCACATGATTCGATTACATGAGTATGGTTTTTCATCATCTCTGCAAAACTACAAAAAGATATTTATGTTTTCATAATTAGGAATAATCACTTTTCAAAATCTGCAACTTGAAGAACTTCCAAGTCTGTGTCGATAACATGCGAAGATGAAATGATGGATAGTGCCACCAATTACAATTCAAGCGAGCCGGAGGCAAACGAAGATAATAGTATGCAAGATGGTGAGCCGAAAACTATTTTACTAAGACATGCTCTGCACCAATACGCAATGCTAAATACAGAAATTTATCATGGCTATATCATGCATGACTTTGAAGAACATTGAAGGTAGAAGTACAAGAATTTCATTTAAAATTATTAGTGTTGCTCTCCAATGGAAAACACATGAAATGATTGTAAGGGGGCATCATATATAATAGTACAAGAAAACAGTCAATAAAGATTGGGCTATAAAAATATATATATAAACTCAGATGTTACATGCATAAATCTATAAAAATTTTATGATATTCATGTAAATCACTCTATTATAAAGCATCATGTTATTAATACATACAAAAATGTATAATCTTGATTTACTTTCAAAAAATAAATTTAAAAATAACATTCAAGCTAAATTTTAATATCACCTCAACATCAATCAGAACTATCATATCAAAATAAAAAATAAAAAATTATATTAGAGAATTACTATAAAAAATAAAAGCATTACAATATTAATCCGAAATAACATTACATTTGAATACTATTTATATTAGATTATACCGACATCGAAATATATTATTGAATACTATTGATATTTAAATTATACCGCACGTCCAGACGGCTAACCACTGGGCACCACATCGCCATACACGTTGGCGCTGGACAATGTGACACCCGGTTGTAGCCGTGTGAACGTGCAGACGTAATATTTTTCCTCTCAAGAACCTTCTTTGGAACCAACACTAGCTTACAGCTCATTAAAACTATACATACACTTTCGTATGCATCCACCAGTAACTCTAATTTTAGAAGATAAAAGAATTGCAATATATATCTTGCACATATCAAATAAGCCAAAATAAAAACATTATACCGATCCAAATCAAAGTTAAGCTTCATTTGAATCCTGCAAAAGTCAGTAGAGGGAACGGGCCTCACCTTCTCCATTCTGAAATGATGAAAATTCACGGTTCTTGTCATACAACGTCCAGAGACGTTCCGAAAACGCTCTGTGGCCAGACATAAGTTTTTCCAAGCAGCAGTATTCCATGCAACCGAACGAAAGTTCAACGTGTTCTCAAACAAAACCTTAGTCAAACCGCAACCTGAGCCATGGAAACCTGGTAGATAGCAGAGAAATTACTACGACTTTCATNAGAATTATACGACGATCGACAAGCTGGCGACTCCTTTTAAAATAAAAAAAGAGAAAAATGAACGGAAACAATAACATAAACAGGACGAAAAATTTAGCGAAATTTAAACATTTAATATTTGAAAGAATCAAAATCCACATCATCTATCCTCCTAGAAGAATTTATACAAAGCCTTAATCCTGATGCCCATAAGGCTTAACACAGCCACAAGTAGGAATGCAGCAACCAAAATTGCTTCAATGTGAAATAAACTGGAAGCAAAGCGTTACGATTTTAAATCCTCATAAGAAAAGCTTCACATCTCACATTGAAAAAAGACCATAATTAATTCCTTATTTGATGAATGGTAAATATCATCGTGTTCTTGCAGCTCAAAGCTGCTGATGAAGTAGAGGTTGTAATGTCAAGCTGTTAACAATATAAATTACCATGAAAATCATTTAACTAGAAATTTTTAGAGAGAAAAAAAAAATAAAAAGCCATCAATCATGTTCACCTTTCACCACCAAAGACAGATCTGCTAATGGCTTTCTTAAAGATGAATCAGCCCATTAATTATCAACAAACAAATAAGATGCTTCAGGTGCAAAGACCATTATTCGTCTATACGACGGCACAAAGAGTATTTCCTTGCTGATTTTTTAAGTGCCTTTGGCACAACATGCAACCTGCTTCATTTGGAAACTAAGATATGCCAAATAAACTGCCCATAAAATTCAAAAATTAGATTTTTTTCATATCGCTTTATTTATAGGCCACGTAGAATATTAAACATCATTAAGTTTACATACATTAAAATTAGATAAATCAGTATGCCAATGCAATAGATGTTGCAAAATAGCAAGATGCCGCACTGCAGGAAATCAATCATTTTGCGGCAGGGAGTTTGCAATGAAAATGTGATACACATGATTTGTTTAGCAAGCTTTTTGGATTTGGGATGGATTTGGGATGGGAGTTTGTTGCACAGCAAAATTACAACCAAGTTAATTCCATCGCAAATGTACATAACACTACAGCCCCTGACATTTCCTTCTTATTTTGTACAAACCCTAGACCATTTCCTCAATCTCGCGTTCACCACTAATGTTCAACTGTGACTCCTCCCTGGATTCCTCTCATTGTGACTTTTGTGCCATATTGCATAACTATTTTTAACATTTATTTCTATTACTTCTTATAATTGAAGCCAACTTATTATCATTTATCAATAATCTACAAAATTTTTGACAGTCGCCCGATCTTTCTTCTGGCAAGCTCCACCATTCACCTGAGACCCTTCTCTGGATTTCTCCCTTGGGTAGTATTTGTGTAATTTGTAGTGGAAGGCAAAACTTACTGAGATTTATCAATATCATTTCATGTAGATTAAGCTTGTCAATTTAATTTATCAATTCTTCTATTAATTCTACAAAAGATATGTTTATGATACTTAGGGTTGCAGCCCAACATAAATAATTCATACATAATATGATATACATAAGTTGGAAGCAATAGATGGAGGGGAAAACTTTTTTATTTCTAACATACACTAAACAATTATTTATCATTTGACTAACAACTCATAATTATCCCTCCAAAACTTAGGATTCATCAAATTAATAAACCTAGCCATACTATATCCATAAGAATACATGATACATATAAAAGTTAATCATTCACATAAACCATAAATATATAACAGTAGGAGTTTACATCATCTTATAAATTTAATTACACCATCATTATCTAAAAGCAACAATCATACGTATATCTATATTATCTAAAATCACCAAGCATAGATATATCTATACTACTTGTGCTACTAAGTAATCTTACACTTTCATTCTATCAATTCATTACCTTTACCTGAAATAATAAACAAAAGTAGGTGCAAAGATGTTAAGCATAAGGTTTAGTAGGTTATCCAGAACCTATCTAAGGATTCATCACATGAAAAAGAAGCTAAATGCAAAGGGACATAATGTGCAAATTTATCTTATTAATGAAGAAAAATACCATTCATTTATTTCTTAATTTGTATGGTGCACAATATGTTCATAATTAGAAAAATATAAGTTCATGATTATTTCACCTTAGAAAGGTCATATACATGTGAAAGTATTTACTTTTATCAAGGCAAAAGGTCATATTTGTACGGTACATTTTAAATAAATGATAAAAATGTTTATCTTGCATTATCATGATTTTTTATTCCATAGCCATAGTAGCATAGTGGGTCCTCTTCATGTATAGAATCATCATGCTATTGCCCATTGATATCATAATAATCACATATCATGCATACACATTTTCTAAACTCGTGCATAATCATTTATGCTTCTTTACAACATATAGAGGACCAACCGCTTGTGTTCTCTTTCTTTCATTTAGACAAACTAGTCTGTTTGCCCTATTGAAGAGAATCTTGAGATCTGCCCAACTGTCAATTGTTCATTTAGCCATCATTTAATTTTTACATACATTTCAGCCATTCAATACATAGAATACTCAATTTCATGTACACAAATGCAAACTAATGCATACTACTACATGAAAAAAGATCAAGTCATGATTGAAGCATGTTTTTCATGATCCATTATTTCTTTCAAAAATGATATTCATATAAATCAAAATTCACATTAGAATATTTCATATGATTATCAAATTTATGTTGGATACTACACATTGATTTGATAAATGTACAAAATGATTAATCCAAAAGAGAGGTTTTAACTTGCATGCATTCTATGTAAAATAATATGAATATATTTTTGTATTTTAATTCATAAATTAACATTCGTTGTTGATTTTTATATTTACATCATTGTAGTAATTAAATATGAAAAAAATATAAATTAGGGTTTCAATGAGATCTAACATACAATGAATACATAGTATTAAACATTCATATAAATTTGTTTAATTCATTTTGATAGTAACGATGCTCACAGAATATTCTAAGTATTCTTATCAAATTATAAAATAAATTATCAATTTTTTACTGATCATTAAATATAAAAAATTATAGAGATTAAATTACTAATGAAATATTAAAAAATATGGATAGAAATTTGTTTCCAACATCAAAAAAAATTTTCTATGACTATAAATATAATATCATGTTCAACTAATATCTATCTCAAATCATGATTTAAAAATCACACAAAAAGAAGTTTCAATGAATTCTAAGATAAATTACAGATATACTACCTTTCGGAGAGTAAAAATCCTTAGAAAATCATCTTCACAAGCAAAAAAACCCTAGCTTTCTCCAACTCCTCTCCTACTCAGCACTTTATCTCTTTATCTCTTGGCTTGCCACCAATTTCAGCTAAACAANCTCTTGCCTTGCCACCAATTCCAGCTAAACAGAAGCATCCATGAGCATTTTCCCATGCCCTTATCATGCTCTCCTTTAATTTATCTTATAACAATTATAATATTATGAAATTATATGGGTATCACTTTATATAAATAAATAAACATGTCAGAAATTTAATTTTAAATAATCATACTAAACAAGTAACCTAGGTTGGCAATTTCTGCCAAACTGACTAGCTACCCATATTTCAATCATAGCTTTCTTATTTAATATCTGAATCTTATGTTTTAATATGTTATGGAAAACTAAAACAATTCTCCACAACTTTCATATTGACAATTTTGTCCATTCAGTCAATTGGATAACCAAAAAATCTGGCAATTTTTTATTAAAGTATTTTGCTAATATCTTTCTTATTTTTTATATAATATTTATGTTCTTATATGTTCTGGAAATGTAACAAAATTATCTATAACTTTTATATTAATGACTTTATCTAAATCAATCAATAGAATAGATAAAACATACAAACATCGAAAGACTAAAGGTAACATTTTTCTACATGGGATATTTTCTATCAATCAACTTTACCATATCATTAACCCTACAACTAGTGAATAATAATTCAAGAAAGCTTAACATGATATTTGATTTACATACATATTCTTAATATTTATGATAGATTTAGTACTATGATTATTATGATTACTTTACATATATCATGACTTATTATACTCCTCGCCCCCTACAAAAATTTTATCCCTGAAATTTCTCGAGTCTCTAAAGTTCATCAAAAAAAGTGAGGATTGTTTAATTTCAACCATATTGCATTTTTTTAAACTCAAGCTTACATTACATTTTTACAAAAGCAATCTGTTTATTTTTTACTTCTTTCATATCATATGCTAAAATCCTTTTTGGTTCCTTCTTGTATGTGAGATTAGATTGCACTGTAACTTCTACTGCTAATACTCTATTTTGTGCATCTATGATCCAATTTTTTAAGAAAGATATATGAAATGCATTATGTACCCCAACCATACGAACAGGTAGATTTAATTTGTATGTAATTCTCTAAATTCTTTCAATAATTTCAAACAGCCCTATACATTATATAATTTCAAAAGCCCCAATATATTCATCCAAAAAAAATTTATTTATACCCAGCTAGTCTATTCAACATTTGATCTAGAAAGTATAGTGGAAAATTATCTTTCCTGTGGCGAGATTTAATTTTCTATAATCTATGCATATTCTCCACCATGTGACTTGTCTTGTTGGCATTAACCCGTTATATTCATTCATAGTCACAGTTACTCCTTTCTTAAGAACATAGTGAATTGGACTAACTCATGCGTTATCTGAAATAGAGTAGATAATTCCAGCATCTAACCACTTTAAAATTTCTTTCTTAACAATTTTTTTTATAATATGATTCAATCTCCTTTGAGGATCTGTCTGGGTTTGCAGTTTTCTTCCATATGAATTATATGCATACAAATTGAAGAATTGATTCATTTAATATTACTAATTATCCATCCAAAAGTTTTTTTATAATTCTTGAAAGTTTTCATTAAAATCTCTTCTTCTTCTATGGTTAAATTTGAGGAAATTATAATCGGTAATGTTGAGAAATCACATAAATAGACATATTTTAAATGTTTAGGAAGTAACTTCTTCAACTCAAGTTCAGAAAGGTTTTCAATCGATGAACAAAAAGATTTATTTTTCAATCGTATCCAAAACTTCAAAACTTTCTCGAACATAATTTGAATTTTTCTTATAAAAATCTTCAAATTGCTCTAATTCCTCTTCTTGCTCATATTCCAACTCTTTCATTTCAGATTTCTCTTCATAAATTGTTTTGAAATAACTTTCACTTAGATATCTTATTACATTCATTCTGTGACATTTATCATATTTACCTTTCTCGAACATAATTTAATTTTTCTTATAAAAATCTTCAAATTGCTCTAATTCTTCTTCTTGCGTCTGTTCCAACTATTTCATTTCAGATTTCTCTTCATAAGTTGTTTTGAAATCACATTCATTCAGATATCTTATTACATTCATTCTGTAATATTTATCATCTTTACCTTTTGCAGGATACTTCATTGATTTTGAAATATTAAAAGTAATTGTTTGATCATTGATGGGCATAGTTAATTCTCATTTCTGCACATCTATCATTGATCTTCCTATAGCTAGGAAAGATCTCCCAAAATGATAGGTATCTCTTTATCTTCTTTCATATCTAGCACAATAAAATCAACATGAAAGATAAATCGATCCATTTTCACTAAAACATCTTCTATAACTCCTTTAAGATATGTAATTGAACGAGCTATTAACTGCAAAGTTACAATAGTAGGAAATATTTCTCTTAATCTCAATCTTTTAAATATTGATAATGACATAGTGTTAATGCTTGTACCTAAATCATATAAGGTTTTCCCATAAAATTTCTCTTATTGCACATGGAATTGTGAAGCTACCAGGATCTTCAAGCTTTTTAGGAAGCTTTTTCTGAATTATAGCACTGCCCTCCTCACTAAATGCAACAGTATCGTTATCTTCAAACTTCTTTTTTTTGGTTAAAAATATCATTCATAAACTTCACATAGCTTGGCATTTATTTGTTCTAAGGTTTCAGCAAAAAGAATATTAATCTTAAGCTTTTTAAAGATTTAAAGAAATTTTGAAAAATATTTATCCAACTTTTGTTGACAATGTCTATGAGAAAATGAAAATGGTGGTTTTTCCAAGTCAATTTTTTAGTGGAGAAATGATCTCTCTAAACCTTTCGGAGCGTCCTCTTTAGGTTCTTCAATTTCTTTTCTCTCTACTTCAATCTCTTTTTGAACTCTACCTTCCAACTCTCTTCTGCTTCTAAGTTGGACGACATTATTCTAGTCTTTTGAATTTACTTCTGTGTTACTAGAAAGTGTTCCTTTGGATCTATTGTTTAATGAATCTGTTATTTGTTCAAGTTGATTCTCAATATTTCTAATTGTAGCTCCTTGATTTTGTAACTGATTTCTCATTTGTAACACAACTTCTTCTATAGACAACTTTTTCTCCTTAAATTGTAGATTACTGTTAAAACCTGGAGGATAAGTAAGTATATAATTATTATTACCTTGGTTGTTATAGTTTCCGAATGAGTTACTTGGTTGTTTCTCCATTGCTGATTATTATCACCCGAAGTATTGTTATTCCAGTTAAAGTTATGATGATTTTTCCAACCTAAGTTATAATAGTTTGAATATGGGTTATTTGACTTATTATTTATGGTATTCAAAGTTTTTAATGATGTTTGAGAATCTACCATTTAGCCTAATGAATTCTCTTCAATTATTGAAATAGATTGAGAAAAATTCACTCCAAAGTAGTCTAACTTCTTTGAAATTGCAGCAACTTGATTTGCTAACATTGCAAAAGCATCAGATTCATGAATATTAACTAATTTCTTAGGATTTACCCTCTTAGAAGACCATTAAAATTTTTTAGTAGCCTTATTTTCAATTAAAGCATAAGCGTCATAAAATGGTTTTGACATCAATGAACCACCAACAACGACATCGATAATAGATCTAAGAGATCCGGTTAATCTATTGTAAAAAGTTTGAATTATTAATCAATCTGGTACAGCATTGTGTGAACGCTTTTTCAGTAGTTCTTTAAATCATTCTCACGCTTCAAAAATAGATTCCCCTTTAAGCTGATAAAAAGATGTAATATTATTTCTAAGTTTTGCAGTTTTTTATTGTGGAAAATATTTAACAAGAAATTTTTGCGCTAAATCACCCTAAGTTTTGATAGATTCAGGTGCTAGCGAACTTAACTATATCTTAGTTTTATCCCTCAGTGAGAATGGTAAAAATCTAAGTCTAATAGCATCATCTGAAACACCATCATATTTAAACGTAGTACACAATTATAGAAAATTTGCAAGATGTAAATTTGAATATTCAGTTGGTGCTCTTTCAAACTGATTCTTTGATATCATTTGAATAATAACAGGTTTAAATTCAAATGAATTAGCCACTACAGCAGGATTTTAAATACTACAACAAAGTTCATCTACTGTAGTGTTTGCATAATCTCTTAGAGATCTAAATTCTTGATGAATTTCAGTATTTTGCTTATTTTAGTTTGTTATTTCTCAAAATTTTTGAACTATTTCTGTATTTTTTTATTTTTTTTATTTTTCTAACAATTCTTTCTAATTCAGAATCGTATGGCACCAGTCCTTTAGAACCTGAACTACGCATACATTACTAGAAAACAACATAAAATAAAATCACACAAACAAGAACTTATATAAAAACAACACTACAATATTCTTGTAATAAATCTAAAAGTTTAAATAAAAATTTCTAAAAATAGAAATTTATTTTCCTAAAAATTTCTTAAAATTTTTTTATACTCCCCGGCAACAGCGTCAAAAACTTGATCCCGACTTTTATTACAGTACCACGAAGTATGTGGTTATATTCTCAATTTTACTTATTTATATTTCTTCCTTTACAACGATGTCAAAAATTTGACTCTAAACCAAATAAGAGTGCAATTATTATATTCAAATATTGTGATAATATGCAAGTATACGGATCGTTATCAAGTAATATATGATTTTTTTATTAAACCCCGAATATCGATCTCACATGAAGAATTACAATCTTTTAAGTAAGAAGAAATTAGATAACAAATTCTACTTTGCAAAATATTGTTACTCAAATTATAGATGTTATAATAGAAATGAAAGTTCGATTTTTTTTGATAATTTTTTTATAATTGAAAATAAAGTAAACTAACTAAATTTAATTACATTTTTGTAAAATAAAAATAATATAAATAAAATATTTTTTTCTTTATCATAAATCAGTAACAAATATAATAATTTTGTTGTGGAAGTATTTAAATTGTGTTGTGTCAAATATAAACAATATTATTATTTACTCTTGCTAGAGATGCTATAAAAAAAATATTAACTAATTTAAAGTTTGAATAATCTTGAAGACGGGCTAGATATGGAAAATACTAGCTCTCACTCTAGAGTTCTTTCTTCTCCCTCCACCTAAGGGCTAACATCTCGTATCAAAACCTATAACAATAAGCCGAATTTGGGGCTTTAACCTGTCACTCTAAAGTCCTCTAATTCTACACCCTTCAAAGTTTATTTCTCCATTTATTTGAACTCGACCATATGAATTACATTTTCATCCATACAATCTCATGTGATTCTTACCATTAATTGACTGAGACAATAACATCTCAGATCTTACATGTTCTCACAACAAATATTAATATCTTAATTAGTCAAATCAAGAAGTAAATGAAGTACAAAGATTAAAATCAACACAACTTATTTCGGCATTAAAGACCAATACTTTACACAACTTTCATACAACACTTAATCATTTATCATATTAAGAAAAAAGATAACGAAAACTACTCAGAATTTATAGAGAAAACACAACTACACTTAAGTTTAAAAGTAGAAATCATGTAAACATACAATACATCTAAATTAAAACCAAATGTAGTCACAAAGATAAAAATTTATCTCAAATTTCTCTCCACCAAATTTTTGAAGTTTCTTCGAATCTTTTCTCTTCATTTCTCTTACAATACTCTCAACTAACACACTACAACTGCTTTTCTTCTCTCTAAAAGTATCATAATTCTATGATAAGAGTGGTAGAAAGAAGTCTCTAAGAGAGGGGGCGGCGGCAGCTAGTTGAGTCTGACCTTCTTTTATAATCTTCTAATTCAAAAATGTGTCCACATTCAATGAATTTCCATGAGTTGTCTCCTTTCAATAGTCATTTGAATGTATTTTATTGCTCATTAACCATAAACCACATTTTCACCAAGAGTTATTTCAAACAGCTCTTCAAAAATTCATCCAAATTCATTGAATCGTCAAATAACTACCTCTGACGCTTAAGCGCGAGGTCCTTAGCGCTTAGGCGCGGCCTTCTCTGTTTTCCTGCGTTTAAGCGTCAATTTTGGGCGCTTAGGCGCCACAGTTCATTTGCACACTTTCTTCATTTTTGCTCCAAATTTCATCATTTTTCACTCATTTCACTATTTTTCGTCCATTTAATTTTACCTGAAAGAAAAATGTGTACACATACTGTATATTCCATGTGTATCACACCACCCACCACTCTCATCATTTAGTACCAAAGCCAAAGAGATCCACTTATAGGCTTGCATTTGTGTTTTCTCCTTGGTTTTCTTTTTCCAAAAGAAAAACTGAGTAATAAAAAGTTCCTGTATAGTCGGTTAAAGGGTTTGACTTGATATAACCTATTTTGCATAATCATATACTAACTTCAACCATGAAGCTAAATCATACTAACTTCAACTATGAAGCAAAATCAACTAATAAGACCACCTAATATAACCTATTTTGCACACAATCAAAATCATACTAACTTCAAATTCATTTCATTTTATTCTTGGAAAAGAGTGCATATGTTTATATAAGAATTGCAAAATAACCAAATGAACAGTAAAGGGTCGACCATGTGTGAAAAAAAAGGATAACTTTTTTTTTATTATTTTGATTTGTTTTGTAACTTCCATTAGTCAATCCGTCTTATTGACTTTTATAGGCCTAAGGTAGTGAACTTGGAAAAAATTGTCTTAGCAACAACTGATGGGAGCTAATTTGAACAAGCTATTTGATAATGAGCGATTGAATCGGTCCTGGTTTTGTCAACCCACCAAATTCTATAAAATTGGCCTGTTCTTTTTTTTTTTTGCATTTAACCACATTTAATTAAAGGTCCATTGGTTGCATATAGATCACGAATTGAGCTAAAATATATTATTTTAAAATTAAAATTCTTAAAATATTTTAAAAACCCCATTGTCGGTCAACTTTTTTTTTTTTTTTGAAAACTGAAAAATAATTTTGAAATTTAATTTAACATAATATATATATATAGTTTAGGTTTTGAAAGGAGTATGTTTTAATTTTAAAAAAAATGAGACCGAATGGATCTCATTTGTCTAATAGTTTGCATAATCGTGTCTGATACCGCGAATACTACACCTTCCAGAAAGATAAGTGTACACATCGGCGATGGACTCAATCCTGCAAACTATGAGATTTGTGACATCTGTTTGATCTGCGAACATTTTTATGTGTGACCGATAAGTTTCACTATTTAATAAAAAAATTAAATAAGGTTTATTTTATCTGGGTTCTAAATTCTCTATAAAGGCAAGCCTCTATAGTTAATTACATCCCAAATAACGGGGGTCACTTGAGAAAACTCTCAATAATGATCAGAGGCACTAGTCTTCAAGAATTCAAAGTTTAGGTTTTCACGGTAGAACGTGGAAAAACAAGTGGAAGTAGCTCAAATAGAAGCAATTATTTTCAGAAGTTCAAAGGAAAGAAAAGATAAGGGATGTCATAGATCCTGAGAAGAAACCTCAGTGACCTCCCAAACTATCATAATATGTGGCTGAGTTTTGAAATGATGTTATTTAGGTATTTAATTCTGCCAATTTTATTCTTTGGGACTTACACTTATATAATAACTGATTATGCAAATAGTCTACAGGGAAAAGAGGGTTTACGTCATTCTGGACGACAACCTTGGAACCTAAGGCAAGTTAGGACTTACACTGCTCAGCATGACTATGCAAGAGCCTAAAGAGGGTGTGAGGATTTACGTTGCACTGGGCGAGCTACCTCGAAGTCCTATGAGTTGTTATTTAGACTAAAAAAATTTAAATGGTGTAGAATGACGACCATTTCCACTTGCAATCCGCTCCAAGCTCGTCGCCACGCTGCCCACGAAGTTCCTCCAAACTTCACATCAAAGTAGCAGCTCTAATGTTTAAGGTTCAAAAGGTTTTACCAGGTGTGTTCCAAAGTCTTGATTTTGTTGTCATTATGGGAGGGTTAAAGTTGATTAGAGCGATACTGGTTATGATCTCACGGTTCCCTCGTTCCGGTACCACTATTTTCTTTTGAATTTACTTAGTCCAAATGAATTGTTAGACTCATTTAAACTGGGGAGATCTCGTTAGCAACCGTGGGTAACCTCATCCGAGGAACTCCCGTAAATTCAGAAATACATATTATGTTTTTTTTTAATGTTGTTTAATTTAAAAAAAATATAGTTTTATTTTGAAAATGAAATCGCAATCAGTGTTTGCATGATGTGTTAGAGCAAGAGTAAATTGCATTAAAAAAATAACAATAAATAAAATATATCTGTGTACCTGGCGTATCTGCTGCTACTATTCCTATTGTATGTTTAGCTCACAAAATAAAATATAATTTGCAGAGAATGTAAATAAATTGCAAAAAAAGCAAGCAGCAGAACAAGCAGTAACAGCAGTTGGGAACTCCAAAGAGGTGATCCTAAGACTTTCTACAACTCTGAAGAGCAACTAGCAAGTGTGTACGGTGATCCTGCAATCTCATACGGCTTCGAGCAGCAACCAGCAAGCGTGTACGGTGATCCTACGACCTCCTACGACTCCGGATAGAAACTAGCAAGCATATATAATGATCCTACGACCTCCTACGACTCCGGACAGCAACTAGCAAGCGTGTATGGTGATCCTACGACTTCCTCGACTCCATATAGTAACTAGAAAGCGTGTACGGTGATCCTACGACCTCCTATGGCTCCGAGCAGCAACTAGCAAGTGTGTATGGTGATCATACGACCTCTTACGACTTCGGACAACAACTAGCAAGCTTGTATGGTGATCCTACGACCTCCTACGGCTTTGAAAAGTAACTAGCAAGTGTGTACGGCGATCGTACGACCTCCTACTGCTCCGAACACCAACCAGCAAGTTTCCATGGCCCCAAAACAGTCCTAAAACAACGACAAAACCCTCTTAAAAAGGTACCAAAACTGCAGCGAAACCAGTCCCAAAACATCTCCAAACAAGGTGTGTTTTAAAGGCTCCAAAACGCAAGTATAACAGCCCCCAAAGAAGTGAATAAATTCTAAGCATGAAAAAAAGTCCTTCATGTTAAAAAACAGAGTTACCTCTTTTGTAAAATTAAGGATTTGGATGGTGCAGATGTAAGGTTTAAGTTTTGGACATGCAGAAAATATAAGAATTGTGTGGCGTGCATGTAAACTTTCCTCAAGTATAAATTGCAAAACAACACAAAGTTGGCAACAACTTCCCAATTCCAAAAATCATAAAGCAATGTAAAGCTAGCTTCATTGTTTCTCAAAATATCTGAATCATGAAGCAGAAGAAAGAAAATCGATTGATGCTTCCCAAATAAGCATAAACTAATTAAAACCTTTAACAATTGGATACAACTTTAAACAGATGCTCAATTAAATGTTCAATCCTTTCACAGCAATTTCATCATGTAATTATGAGGTAAGAGTGCATTCAACAATTCAAAATGAATCCAACGATTGAATGTTAGCTCAGCCGTAGACTCCAACATCAGCAAACTCTAGGTAGATTTGATGTTTAAATTCATCCAGGATTTTCTACGTTAACGTTCTTTTCAGATTTGCATAAAATAATCATGAATAACAATTTTATATAACAACTTTTTACACACAAAATAATTCCTCATTCATGATGATGTAAAACAGTGAATAGCTCGCATAGCAAGAAACTCTCTAATTGTGATAATCACGTTTTAATCCATTCTCTTTTCTTTCTTAAAAAAATCCACGTTCAAGATTCAAAGGTAAGGGAAGTTCATAAAACCAATCAAAGTAATTAGTATAAGGATAATGGTGATGATGAGTTTAATCTGTATGAAGGAATATCTCAAACAGCCAGCTGATTATTAGATTCAGTATAAGACTTATATAAGGGGCACAAACCTGGGACTGCAGTAGAGGATGCAGGAAAACCTTCTGCGTGAGGAGGCAAGTGTGAGGTGCTTCGGTCGAGAATGGGAAGCCGAGGGAGGTGAGCAGGAGCTTCAATCGGGGGAAGGAATCGAGCGAGGATTTATGGAAAGGGAGTCGGGTGGTTCCGGTGCTGAGAGAACGGAGGCAGGATCGANAATCATTTATGCTTCTTTACAACATATAGAGGACCAACCGCTTGTGTTCTCTTTCTTTCATTTAGACAAACTCGTCTGTTTGCCCTATTGAAGAGAATCTTGAGATCTGCCCAACGGTCAATTGTTCATTTAGCCATCATTTAATTTTTACATACATTTCAGCCATTCAATACATATAATACTCAATTTCATGTACACAAATGCAAACTAATGCATACTATTACATGAAAAAAGATGATTGAAGCATGTCTTTCATGATCCATTATTTCTTTCAAAAATGATATTCATATAAATCAAAATTCACATTAGAAAATTTATGTTGGATGCTTCACATTGATTTGATAAATGTACAAAATGATTAATCCAAAAGAGAGGTTTTAACTTGCATGCATTCTATGTAAAATAATATGAATATATTTTTGTATTTTAATTCATAAATTAACATTCGTTGTTGATTTTTATATTTACATCATTATAGTAATTAAATATGAAAAAAATATAAATTAGGGTTTCAATGAGATCTTAACATACAATGAATACAGAGTATTAAACATTCATATAAATTTGTTTAATTCATTTTTATAGTATGATGCTCACGGAATATTCTAAGTATTCTTATCAAATTATAAAATAAATTATCAATTTTTACTGATCATGAAATATAAAAAATTATAGAGATGAAATTACTAATGAAATATTAGAAATATGGATATGGAATAGAAACTTAAAATTTTATGTAAATTGAAACTATAGTTCAGTCCATGAAATTTGTTTCCAACATAAAAAAAAAATTTATATGACCATAAATATAATATCATGTGCAACTAATATCTATCTCAAATCATGATTTAAAAATCACACAAAAAGAAGTTTCAATGAATTCTAAGATAAATTACAGATATACTACAGTTCGAGCAGTAAAAATCCATAGAAAATCATCTTCACAAGCAAAACTAGCTTTCTCCAACTCCTCTCCTACTCAGCACTTTAGCCACATTTTTACTAGGTGTGTTTTTTAAAAGATACATTCCAAAACCCATTTCTTTATCTCTTGGCTTGCCACCAATTCCAGCTAAACAGAAGCATCCATGAGCATTTTCCCATGCCCTTATCATGCTCTCCTTTAATTTATCTTATAACAATTATAACATTATGAAATTATATGGGTATCACTTTATATAAATAAATAAAAATGTCAGAAATTTAATTTTACATAATCATACTAAACAAGTAAACTAGGTTGGCAAGTTCTGCCAGACTGACTAGCTACCCATATTTCAATCATAGCTTTCTTATTTAATATCTGAATCTTATGTTTTAATATTTTATGGAAAATTAAAACAATTCTCCACAAATTTCATGTTGACAATTTTGTCCATTCGGTCAATTGGATAACCAAAAAATCTGGCAATTTTTTATTAAAGTATTTTGCTCATATCTTTCTTATTTTTTATATAATATTTATGTTATGTTCTGGAAATGTAACAAAATTATCTACAAATTTTATATTAATGACTTTATCTAAATCAAACAATAGAATAGATAAAACATACAAACATCGAAAGGCTAAAGGCTACATTTCTCTACATATTTTCTATCAATCAACTTTACCATATCATTAACCCTACAACTAGTGAATAATAATTCAAGAAAGCTTATCATGATATTTGATTTACATATATATTCTTAATATTTATATTAGATTTAGTACTATGATTATTATGATTAGTTTACATATATCATGACTTATTATACTCCTCGCCCCCTACAAAAATTTTATCCCTGAAATTTCTCGAGTCTCTAAAGTTCATCAAAAAAAGTGAGGATTGTTTAATTTCAACTATATTGCATTTTTTTAAACTCAAGCTTACGTTACATTTTTACAAAACAAATCTGTTTATTTTTTACTTCTTTCATATCATATGCTAAGATCCTTTTTGGTTCCTTCTTGTATGTGAGATTAGATTGCACTGTAACTTCTACTGCTAATACTCTATTTTGTGCATCTATGATCCAATTTTTTAAGAAAGATATGTGAAATGCATTATGTACCCCAACCATACGAACAGGTAGATTTAATTTGTATGTAATTCTCCNAAAAATTTTATCCCTGAAATTTCTCGAGTCTCTAAAGTTCATCAAAAAAAGTGAGGATTGTTTAATTTCAACCATATTGCATTTTTTTAAACTCAAGCTTACATTACATTTTTACAAAAGCAATCTGTTTATTTTTTACTTCTTTCATATCATATGCTAAAATCCTTTTTGGTTCCTTCTTGTATGTGAGATTAGATTGCACTGTAACTTCTACTGCTAATACTCTATTTTGTGCATCTATGATCCAATTTTTTAAGAAAGATATATGAAATGCATTATGTACCCCAACCATACGAACAGGTAGATTTAATTTGTATGTAATTCTCTAAATTCTTTCAATAATTTCAAACAGCCCTATACATTATATAATTTCAAAAGCCCCAATATATTCATCCAAAAAAAATTTATTTATACCCAGCTAGTCTATTCAACATTTGATCTAGAAAGTATAGTGGAAAATTATCTTTCCTGTGGCGAGATTTAATTTTCTATAATCTATGTATATTCTCCACCATGTGACTTGTCTTGTTGGCATTAAGCCGTTATGTTCATTCATAGTCACAGTCACTTCTTCTTTCTTAAGAACACAGTGAATTGGACTAACTCATGCACTATGAAATAGAGTAGATAATTTCAGCATCTAACCATTTTAAAATTTCTTTCTTAACAATTTTTTTTATAACATGATTCAATCTCCTTTGAGGATCGGTCTGGGTTTGCAGTTTTCTTCCATGTGAATTATATGCATACAAATTGAAGAATTGATTCGTTTAATATCACTAATTATCCATCCAAAAGTTTTCTTATAATTCTTGAAAGTTTTCATTAAAATCTCTTCTTCTTCTATGGTTAAATTTGAGGAAATTATAATCGGTAATGTTGAGAAATCACCTAAATAGACATATTTTAAATGTTTATGAAGTAACTTCAACTCAAGTTTAGGAGGTTTTTCAATCGACGGCTAAACAAGTAACTTCAACTCAAGTTCAAAAGGTTTTTCAATCGATGGACAAAAAGATTTATTTTTCAATCGTGTCCAAAACTTCAAAACTTTCTCGAACATAATTTGATTTTTTCATATAAAAATCTTCAAATTGCTCTAATTCCTCTTCTTGCTCAGGTTCCAACTCTTTCATTTTAGATTTCTCTTCATAAATTGTTTTGAAATAACTTTCACTTAGATATCTTATTACATCCATTCTGTAACATTTATCATATTTACCTTTCTCGAACATAATTTAAATTTTTCTTATAAAAATCTTTAAATTGCTCTAATTCTTCTTCTTGCGCATGTTCCAACTATTTCATTTCAGATTTCTCTTCATAAGTTGTTTTGAAATCACATTCATTCAGATATCTTATTACATTCATTCTGTAACATTTATTATCTGTATCTTTCGCAGGATACTTTATTGATTTTGAAATATTAAAAGTAATTGTTTGATCATTGACGCGCATAGTTAATTCTCCTTTCTGCACATCTATTATTGATCTTCCTATAGCTAGGAAAGATCTCCCAAAATGATAGGTATCTCTTTATTTTCCTTTATATCTAGTACAATAAAATCAACATGAAAGATAAATCGATCCACTTTCACTAAAACATCTTCTATAACTCCTTTAAGATATGTAATTGAACGAGCTATTAACTGCAAAGTTACAATAGTAGGGGATATTTCTCTTAATCTCAATCTTTTAAATATTGATAATGGCATAAGGTTAATGCTTGTACCTAAATCACATAAAGTTTTCCCAAAAAATTTGTCTCTTATTGCACATGAAATTGTGAAGCTACCAAGCTTTTTAGGAAGTTTTTTATGAATTATAGCATTGCCCTTCTCACTAAATGCAACAATATCGTTATCTTCAAACTTCCTTTTTTTCTGTTAAAAATATCATTCATAAACTTCACATAGCTTGACATTTATTTGTTCTAAGGTTTCAGCAAAAAAAATATTAATCGTAAACTTTTTAAAGATTTCAATAAATTTTGAAAAATGTTTATCCAACTTTTGTTGATGAAGTCTATGAGAAAATGAAAATGGTGGTTTTTTCAAGTCAATTTTTTAGTGGAGAAATGATCTCTCTAAACCTTTCGGAGCGTCTTCTTTAGGTTTTCAATTTCTTTTCTCTCTACTTCAATCTCTTTTTGAACTCTACCTTCCAACTTCTTCTGCTTCTAATTTGGATGGCATTTACTTATTCTTTATTCTAGTCTTTTGGATTTACTTCTGTGTTACTAGGAAGTGTTCCTTGGGATTTATTGTTTAATGAATCTGCTATTTGTCCAAGTTGATTCTCAATATTTCTAATTGTAGTTTTTTGATTTTGTAACTGATTTCTCATTTATAACACAACTTCTTCTATAGACAAATTTCTCTTTAAATTGTAGATTACTGTTAAAACCTAGAGGATACGTAGGTATATAATTATTATCACCTTTGTTGTTCTAGTTTCCGAATGAGTTATTTGGTTGTTTCTCCATTGCTGATTATTACCACCCGAAGTATTGTTATTCCAGTTAAAGTTATGATGATTTTTCCAACCTAAGTTATAATAGTTTGAATATGGGTTATTTGGCTTATTATTTATGGTATTCAACATTTTTAATGATGCTTGAGAGTCTACCATTTAGCCTAATGAATTATATTCAATTATTGAAATTGATTGAGAAAAATTCACTCCAAAGTGGTCTAACTTCTTTGAAATTGCAGAAACTTGATTTGCTAACATTGCAAAAATATCAGATTAATGAATATTGACAATTTCTTAGGATTTACCCTCTTAGAAGACCATTAAAAATTTTTAATAGCCTTATTTTCAATTAAGGCATAAGTGTCATGAAATGGTTTTGACATCAATGAACCACCAGCAACGGCATCGATAATAGATCTAAGAGATCCAGCTAATCCATTGTAAAAAGTTTGAATTATTAATCAATCTGGTACAGCATTGTGTGAACACTTTTTTAGTAGTTCTTTAAATCATTCACACGCTTCAAAAATAGATTCCCCTTCAAGCTGACAAAAGGATGTAATATTTAATCTAAGTTTTGCAGTTTTTTATAGTAGAAAATATTTAACAAGGAATTTCTGCGCCAAATCACCCTGAGTTATGATAGATTCAGGTGCTAACGAATTTAACCATATCTTAGTTTTATCCCTCAGTGAGAATGGTAAAAATCTAAGTCTAATAGGATCATCTGAAACATCATCATATTTAAATGTAGTACACAATTATAGAAAATTTGCAAGATGTAAATTTGGATATTCAGTTGGTGCTCTTCCAAACTGATTCTTTGATATCATTTGAATGATAACAGGTTTAAATTCAAATGAATTAGCCACTACAACAAGATTTTAAATACTAAAACAAAATTCATCTACTGTAATGTTTGTATAATCTCTTAGAAATCTAAATTCTTGATGAATTTCAGTATTTTGCATATTTTGATTTGTTATTTCTCGAAATTTTTGAACTTTTTCTGCATTTTTTATTTTTTTTATTTTTCTAACAGTTCTTTTTAATTCAGAATCGTACAACAAGATTTTAAATACTAAAACAAAATTCATCTACTGTAATGTTTGTATAATCTCTTAGAAATCTAAATTCTTGATGAATTTCAGTATTTTGCATATTTTGATTTGTTATTTCTCGAAATTTTTGAACTTTTTCTGCATTTTTTATTTTTTTTATTTTTCTAACAGTTCTTTTTAATTCAGAATCGTATGGCACTAGTCCTTTAGAACCTGAACTACGCATATATTACTAGAAAACAACATAAAATAAAATCACACAAACAAGAACTTCTATAAAAACAACACTACAATATTCTTGTAATAAATCTAAAAGTTTAAATAAGAGTTTCTAAAAATAGAAATTTATTTTCCTAAAAATTCCTTAAAAATTTTTTATACTCTCCGACAACAGCGTCAAAAACTTGATCCCGACTTTTATTACAGTACTACGAAGTATGTGGTTATATTCTCAATTTTACTTATTTATATTTCTTCCTTTACAACGATGTCAAAAATTTGACTCCGAAACAAATAAGGGTGCAATTATTATATTTAAATATTGGGATACTATGCAAGTATATGAATCGTTATCAATTAATATATGGTTTTTTGATTAAACCCCGAATATCGATCTCACATGAAGAATTACAATCTTTTAAGTAAGAAAAAATTAGATAACAAATTCTACTTTGCAAAATATGCTTACTCAAATTATAGATGTTATAATAGAAATGAAAGTTCGATTTTTTCTGATAATTTTTTTATAATTGAAAATAAAGTAAACTAACTAAATTTAATTAAATTTTTGTAAGATAAAAATAATATAAATAAAATATTTTTCTCTTTATCATATATCAGTAACAAATATAATAATTATGTTGTTGAAGTATTCAAATTGTGTTGTGTCAAATATAAACAATATTATTATTTAATTTTACTAGAGATGCTACAAAAATATTAACTAATATAAAGTTTGAATAATCTTGAAGACGGGCTAGATAGGGAAGATACTAGCTCTCACTCTAAAATTCTCTCTTCTCCGTCCACCTAAGGGCTAACATCTCGTATCAAAACCTATAACAATAAGTCAAATTGGGGGCTTTAACATGTCACTATAAAGTCTTCTAACTCTACACCCTTCAAAGTTTATTTCTCTATTTATTTGCACTCGACCATATGAATTACATTTTCATCTATACAATCTCATGTAATTCTTACCATTAGTTGACTGAGAATAACATCTCGGATCTTACATATTCTCACAACAAATATTAATATTTTAATTGGTCAAATCAAAAAGTAAATGAAGTACAAATATTAAAATCAACACAAATTATTCCGGCATTAAAGACCAATACTTTACACAACTTTCATCCAACACTTAATCACTTATCATATTAAGAAAAAAGATAACAAAAACTACTCAGAATTCATAGAGAAAACACAACCACACTTAAGTTTAGAAGTTAAAATCATGTAAAACATACAATAAGTCTAAATTAAAACCAAATGTAGTCACAAAGACAAATTTCTCTCCACCAAACTTTTAAAGTTCCTTCGAATCTTTTCTCTTCATTTCTCTTACAATACTCTCTACTAACACACTACAAATGTTTTTCTTCTCTCTAAAAGTATCCTAATTCTATGATAAGAGTGGTAGAAAGAAGTCTCTAAGAGAGGGGGGGCGGCAGCCAATTGAGTCTGACCTTCTTTTATAATCTTCCAATTCAAAAATGTCTCCACATTCAATGAATTTCCAAGAGTTGTCTCCTTTCAATAGTCATTTGAATGTATTTTCTTGCTCATTAATCATAAACCACATTTTCACCAAGAGTTATTTCAAAAATCTCTTCAAAAATTCATCCAAATTCATTGAATCGTCAAATAACTACCTCTGACGCTTAAGTGCGAGATCCTTAACGCTTAGGCGCGACCTTCTCTGTTTTTCTGACGTTTAAGCGTCAATTTTGGGCGCTTAGGCGCCACAGTTCATTTGCACACTTTCTTCATTTTTTGCTTCAAATTTCATCATTTTTCACTCATTTCACCATTTTTCATCATTTTAATTATACATGAAAGAAAAATGTGTACACATACTGTATATTCCATGTGTATCAGACCCACCCACCACTCTTCATCATTTAGTACCAAAGCCAAAGAGATCCACTTATAGGCTTGCATTTGTGTTTTCTCCTTGGTTTTCTTTTTCCAAAAGAAAAACTGAGTTATCGAAAGTTCCTGTATAGTCGGTTAAAGGGTTGATATAACCTATTTTGCAGAATCATATACTAACTTCAACCATGAAGCAAAATCATACTAACTTCAACTATGAAGCAAAATCAACTAAGGAGACCACCTAATATAACCTATTTTGCACACAATCAAAATCATACTAACTTCAAATTCATTTCATTCCATTTCATTTTATTCTTGGAAAAGAGTGCATATGTTTATATAAGCATTGCAAAATAACCAAATGAAGAGTAAGAAGTCGACCATGTTTGAAAAAAAAGGTTTACTTTTTTTTTATTATTTTGATTTGTTTTGTAACTTCCATTAGTCAATCCGTCTTATTGACTTTTATAGGCCTAAGGTAGTGAACTTGGAAAAAATTGTCTTAGCAACAACTGATGGGAGCTATTTGAACTAGTTATTTGATAATGAGCGGTTGAATCTGTCCTGGTTTTGTCAACCCACCCAATTCTATAAAATTGACCTGCTCATTTTCTTTTTTTTTTTTGCATTTAACCACATTTAATTAAAGGTCCATTGGTTGCATATAGATCACGTATTGAGCTAAAATATATTATTTTAAAATTAAAATTCTTAAAATATTTTAAAAACCCCACTGTTGGTCAACTTTTTTTTTTGTTTTTTGAAAACTGAAAAATAATTTTGAAATTTAATTTAACATAATAGGTATATAGTTTAGGTTTTGAAAGGAGTATGTTTTAATTTTGGAAAAAATAAGACTGAATGGATCTCATTCGTCTAATAGTTTGCATAATCGTGTCTGATACCGCGAATACTGCACTTTCCCGAAAGATAAGTGTACACCTCAGCGATGGACTCAATCCTGCAAACTATGAGATTTGTGACATCTATTTGATCTGCGAACATTTTTATGTGTGACCGATAAGTTCCCCTATTTAATAAAAAGATTAAATAAGTTTTATTTTACCTGGGTTTCAAGTTCTCTATAAAGGCAAACCCCTATAGTTAATTACATCCCAAATAACGGGGGTCACTTGGGAAAACTCTCAATAATGATTAGAAGTACTAATTTTCAAGAATTCAAAGTTTAGATTTTCACGGTAGAACATGGAAAAGCAAGTGGGAGTGGCTCAAATAAGAACAATTATTTTCAGAAGTTCAAAGAAAAGAAAAGATAAGGGATGTCACAGATCCTGAAAAAAAACCTCAATGACCTCCCAAACTATCCTAATATGTGACTGAGTTTTGAAACGATGTTATTTAGGTATTTAATCCTGTCAATTTTATTATTTGGGACTTACACTTATATAGTAATTGATTATGCAAATAGCCTACTGGGAAAAGAGGGTTTACGTCATTCTGGACGACAACCTTGGAAACTAAGGCGAGTTAGGACTTACACTGCTCAGCATGACTATGCAAGAGCCTAAAGAGTTGTGAGGATTTACGTCACACTGGGCGAGCTACCTCGAAGTCCTATGGGTTGTTATTTAGACTAGAAAAATTTAACTGATGTAGAATGACGACAACCTCCACTTGCAATCCGCTCCAAGCTCCTCGCCACGCTGCCCACGAAGTTCCTCCAAACTTCACATCAAAGTAGCAGTTTTAATGTCTAAGGTTCAAAAGGTTTTACCATGTGTGTTTCAAAATCTTGATTTTGTTATTATTATGGAGGGGTTAAATTTGATTAGAGCGATACCAGTTAGGATCTCACGGTTCCCTCATTTCGGTACCACTATTTTCTTTTGAATTTACTTAGTCCAAATGAATTGTTAGACTCATTTAAACTGGGGAGATCTCGTTACCAACCGTGGATAACCTCATCCGAGGGACTCCCGTAAATTCAGAAATACGTATTATGATTTTTGTTTTTTTTAATATTGTTTAATTTAAAAAAAATATAGTTTTGTTTTGAAAATGAAATCGCAATCAGTGTCTGCATGATGTGTTAGAGCAAGAGTAAATTGCATTAAAAGAATAACAATAAATAAAATATATTTATGTATCTGGCGTATCTGCTGCTACTATGCTTGTTGCATGTTTAGCTCACAAAATAAAATATAATCTGCAGAGAATGTAAATAAATTGCAGAAAAAAAACAGCAAGCAGCAGAACAAGCAGTAACAGCAGTTGGGAACTCCAAACAGGTGATCCTAAGACTTTCTACAACTCTGAAGAGCAACTAGCAAGCGTGTACGGTGATCCTACAATCTCATACGACTCTGGGCAGCAACTAGCAAGCGTGTACGGTGATCCTATGACCTCCTACGACTCCGGATAGAAACTAGCAAGCGTATATAGTAATCCTACGACATCCTACAACTCCAGACAGCAACTAGCAAGCGTGTATGGTGATTCTACGACTTCCTCGACTCCATACAGTAACTAGCAAGCGTGTACGGTGATCCTACAACCTCCTATGGCTCCGAGCAGCGACTAGCAAGTGTGTATGGTGATCGTACGACCTCTTACGACTTCGGACAACAGCTAGTAAGCGTGTATGGTGATTCTACGACCTCCTACGGCTCCAGAAAGTAACTAGCAAGTGTGTACGGCGATCGTACGATCTTCTACTGCTCCGGACACCAACCAGCAAGTTTCCACGGCCCCAAAGCAGTCCTAAAACAATGACAACCCTCTTAAAAAGGTATCAAAACTGCAGCGAAACCAGTCCCAAAACATCTCCAAACAAGGTGTGTTTTAAAGGCTCCAAACCGCAAGTATAACAACCCCCAAAGAAGTGAATAAATTCTAAGCATGAAAAGATGTCCTTCATGTTAAGAAACAGAGGTACCTATTTTGTAAAATTAAGGATTTGGTGTAGACGTAAGGTTTAAGTTTTGGACATGCATAAAATATAAAAATTGTGTGGCGTGCATGTAAACTTTCCTCAAGTCTAAATTGCAAAACAACGCAAAGTTGGCAACAGCTTCCCAATTCCAAAAATCATAAAGCAATGTAAAGCTAGCTTCATTGTTTCTCAAAATATCTGAATCATGAAGCAGATAAAAAAAAATTGACTAATGCATCCCAAATAAGCATAAACTAATTAAAACCTTTAACAATTGGATACAACTTTAAACAGGTGCTCAATTAAATGTTCAATCCTTTCAAAGCAATTTCATACATGTAATTATGAGGTAAGAGTGCATTCAACAATTAAAAATGAATCCAACGACTGAATGCTAGCTCAGCCGTAGACTCCAACACCAGCAAACTATAGGTAGATTTGGTGTTTAAATTCATCCAGGATTTTCTACGTTAACGTTCTTTTCAGATTTGCATAAAATAATCATGAATAAGAATTTTATATAACAACTTTTTACACACAAAATAATTCCTCATTCTTGATGATGTAAAACAGTGAATAGCTCACATAGCAAAAAAATCTCTCTATCTGTGATAATCACGTTTTAATCCATTCTCTTTTTTTTCTTAAAAAAAATCCACGTTCAAGATTCAAAGGTAAGGGAAGTTCATAAAACCAATCAAAGTAATTAGTATAAGGATAATGGTGAGGATGAGTTTAATCTGTATGAAGGAATATCTCGAACAGCCAGCTGATTATTAGATTCAGGATAAGACTTAAATAAGGGGCACAAACCTGGGACAGTAGAGGATGCAGGAAAAGCTTCTGCGTGAGGAGGCGAGTGTGAGGGTGCTTCGGTCGAGAATGGGAAGCCGAGGGAGGTGAGCAGGAGCTTCAATCGGGGGAGGGAATCGAGCGAGGATTTATGGAAAGGGAGTGGGGTGGTTTCGGTGCTGAGAGAACGGAGGCATGCGGGAGAGGAGCTGTCGAGCGGGAGAGAGGAGCGCGGATCGCAGAGGGAGAGCGTGATCGAGCGGAGGAGTTGAATCTGTCGGGCGAGGAAGCAGCGAGCGGGGCTCAGTCGAGCACGAGGAGGAAGGCGAGCGGGAGAGAGGAGCTGTAGAGCGCAGAGGTAAACCGAGATCGAGCGGAGGAGTTGAATCTGTCGGGCGAGGGAGCATCGAGCGGGGCTCAGTCGTGCGCGAGGAGGAAGGCGAGCGGGAGAGAGGAGCTGTCGAGCTGGAGAGGAGCTGTAGAGCGCAGAGGTAGAGCGGGATCGAGCGGAGGAGTTGAATCTGTCGTGCGAGGAAGCAGCGAGCGGGGCTCAGTCGTGCGCGAGGAGGAAGGCGAGCGGGAGAGAGGAGCTGTCGAGCTGGAGAGGAGCTGTAGAGCGCAGAGGTAGAGCGGGATCGAGCGGAGGAGTTGAATCTGTCGGGCGAGGGAGCATCGAGCGGGGCTCAGTCGTGTGCGAGGAGGAAGGCGAGCGGGAGAGAGGAGCTGTCGAGCTGGAGAGAGGAGTTGTAGAGCGCAGAGGGAGAGCGAGATCGAGCGGAGGAGTAGCAGGCACGAGAGTAGAAGGGAGCAGGGGGAGGTCGAATCGGAAGAAGGCGAACGGGGATGTTCGGTCGAGCAAGGAAAGCGAGGAAGGGATGTTCGGTCGAACGAGGAAGGCGAACGGGGATGTTCAGTCGAGGGAAGCCCCATCCATTTAGTCGGTAAGCTTGCGTTGGGCTGAGAAATGAATTGTTTCCACAGGCAGAGTAGTTTTATTTGGCTAATAATAAATTTAATTAGGGTGAAATTAAATCACTCATTTGAAATTCGAAAATCTAAAATTTAAAATTGTTTAACTCTTGTTCAGCCCGAGTCCAGCTCGAATCAAATCCGAGTTGAACTTGGGTTGAGTCCGGGTCCGTGCCATGCTAATAAAAAAACGTGCATTGATTTTCGTGTTAATTGCTCGCGCGCGGAATCATAGCAATATAAGTGTTCTTCCTAGTTAAAGTTGACGTCATTAACACATCCGTGTGGTCAATTTTGTCATCCGGGTTTGTTCGAACTAGTTCGCCGACGGACAAGATATCTCATGTTAAAATCGTGCGTAGTGCGATGTGTGCACAAAATACAGCGTTCGTGAGTTCTCGAATCACTAATGGTTTCCCTAGGGCTACTCCTATTCATGCAAGAACTCAAGTCAAGTTACATGTGTCGGTTCTAATCAACTGAACGAAATGTCGATGATTCGAAACCGCCCATACGAAACTCGAAGGATTGACGAGGTGGCTTGAATTTTCTAAGTGGTGTAGGTCCCAATTCTAGTCCACTAGGAGAGTCTAACAAGAAAAACCTAAGGTGACGATGTGGCTCGAATTTTCTAACTGATGTAGGTCCCAATTCTAGTCCTCTCCTCTAAGAGAGTCGAACAAGAAAAACCTAAGGTGACGATGTGACTCGAATTTTCTAACTGGTGTAGGTCCCAATTCTAGTTCTCTAAGAGAGTCAAACAAGAAAAACCTAAGGCTATACCCTAGGCTTTAAGGAGAGAAATAAAAACCTTGCCCAAAAATGAGGTGGACACCCATACATGATGAAATAATCCAACCAACATGCCCATCATCTAACTGCATTGCAGACTTCAACCATGAAGCTCATTTTTTTTTCTATTTAAAATTGACAATATTAACTTTCATATGATGAAATAATCCTAAACTCAGGTCAAACCCACCCATCAACCGACTATATAGAAACTCCCTAAACACTAGCAGGCTGAGATCAAGTCGAGCTCAGGTCAAACCCATCAACCGACTATATAGAAACTTCCTATAACTATACTTCATGAATAGTCCTATAAGAAGCTCAAATATCGTGCCGATATCTACAACATTAATATCAACTAGCAATTCATTAACTCAGTTCTCTTAAGCCGGAAAGAATTGATGTGTTTAACCATCCTTCAAGCTTCAATTTGTTGTGCTATGGCAAAAATCAACGGTCATTCTTTAAAATGGTTGTTTTCATAGAAACATATTCTGATTCGATTTGATGGTTATAAATAAGAATTTTAAATATATAACTATGGGTGTAAACGAGCCGAACACGAGTGAGCCTAGGCTCAGCTCGTGTTTGGTTTGTTAAAAATTATTACTGTTCATGTTCGGCTCGATTATATTTCAAATACAAAAAGTGTGCTCGTGTTCGGCTCGTTTGCTTAGCGAGCCGAACATGAGTTGTTCACGACCAAGAAGACGTTTTGAAAATTCTAATCACGTAGTCGTAGGATGTTGAAGGTTGGCGTAAGATTTAAATCTTATTGTTTATATTAAAACATCATTTAAATATAATTTAATATATTTTTATTTTTTTAATTGATAATTTTCATTGATTATAGATTTTTGTAGCCTTGTAGCCAATTAAATTTTAAAAAAATACTACTCATCATTATATATATATATATTTATATATATATATATATACATATATAATATGATGAGTAGTATTTCAAGCCAAAACGAGCGGGCTCATTTATATATCGAGCACAAAAAAATGTTCATATTCGACTCGTTAACTTAAACGAACGAATCGAACACAAATTTCTTAGTGAGCTGAACACGAGCTGTTTGCAAACAACAAGCCGTTTTGACGGCCCTATATATAACAATGTTTCTCAAAACATCTCTTCCTTCTTCTTCTTTTCTTCCCCTCCATAATTTAGCTTTTTTATCATGATTAGTTAAAAGTGAGATTAAGTTCACCGAGTTTCTTATAATCTAATTCTCTTTTGTATTGTGGAATTGTCAATCATGTATTGATTTATGTTATTCATAATTTTAATATCAGTAATTTATAGCATAAAATCATATATACCATCACAATTGGATTTCAATGTTCCACTAAATTATCAAATAATCGTTTAAGATCAACAGCATTGTTTTACATATTGCATGTTTTATTTGCATGACATTATAAATCCAAAAAATATCATCACACCATCAAACTTTAGACCAATCCAAGGCCTTTTTCTACATATTTCATGTTTTATTTGCATGACATTTAATCAACAATACAATCCAACTTTAGACCAATCCAAGGCCTTTTTCTTCACTTTCATCTAGATAAAATCCCAAGTCAATCTAAATTCAAAACATAGACAAGCAGCTAAAAACCTTAATACTTGGGGTTAGTCTTACCTTGATTGCCATACAAGCTCACACAGTCATTACTGCTCACAACTTCCATTTCATAAAGATAAATGCATATACTGATCTTCCATGGAAAAAGAATGAAAATTCATCACTTCAAAGAGCAAAAAATGTCAAATTCGTCAATAATAACTGTGGCGCCATTCAGCCAACAACAGAAAAACAATTTGATTCGGTGCATCTTCAGGCATCTCCCTAAAGTTTCCATTAAGCACTAGATTATCTGCGGGCATTTACCAAAGTAAATTTGTAACCCCTTGATGAATTTACATTCTTTCCATGGAAGAGTTGGCAGAATGATCTTCCAGTTTAAGAAGTTTTAGATGCAGCTTCATCTCAAAATCCAACGGGAAAGTGTGCTTCACATTAAAACCAACAAAGAAGCGACAATGTTCAGAACTGATGGGTTCATAATTAATTACACGTCCTCCAAGCACCATTAAAGAACAAATAGAAGCAAACAAAGTAGCATGATAGATGATTGAAAATGAAAGGTTTTAGCTTTAAATAAAAAATTGCACAGATAATTCAGCTGTCAAAGCACTTAATGAGCTGCATGTATCACACGTAGAAAGCTTTACAAAAACAGGAGACAAGAAAGGAATCGAAAGAGCATATGAGATCAATTCTATACTGACTCATTTTAAAGAATCAGTCAGACATGTTGCAAAAATGCCCCATTTGCAGATTGTCCAACAAGTCCCACCACCATCAACTTGGACCCATGGAAGCATGCACTACAAGCCTCCAACTTTGGCCCTGGAAAATGCGCGGGAGATGTCAAATATGTTCATATATATGGGATGCCTTAACAGAGCCAAATTTATGGATTCAATTAGACTCCATACAAGTTGATTCACCAACACAATATTTGATGACAAGCAAACAAAAAAAAGAATATAGCCTTTTAGTCCAGGAATGCTCCAAACTAAAAAAAATTGCCCACCAAAAACTGAATTAAAAATTGCTATTGTCAATTTCAAATAATTGACAATAGCAGTACTATTTTAGCTGGAAAAATTCTATACTGAAGAGTGATATTTTAAGTTCCAAGTGCGCAAGTAAGATGGCCACACATTAGAAGAAACTTCAAGGCAAGAAGACTTGATGAGTTAATAACTTCAATTTTTATAGCACTAAATTTTATGATACAAAATTGTGGCACCTGGATTTCTTTTTATTAAGAGCATGGCTTGAACTTCCATGATGCTGTACAAATTTTATACCACATAACAAAAGAAAAGAAAAAAAGAAAGCCTAAAAAAAGAAAGAAAGAACAATCTCCACTGACATAGGGATGCCTTTCAGTTATATAACAAAACTATTTGTTGAGATTAGCTAGATTTTTTAGCTCCATTGAATGTTCATCACTTGAAATGTGGAGCATTTGGCGAAGATTTGTCAGCAATGCTTCTTGTTCCCAGTTGATGGGCCCAGAAGCAAAAAATGCTGCCATTGTACTACGATAGGCATGTAACTCAATGCTATGGATACCTTGGTGCAATGCTTCCTTTGTTGGGAAAGATGCTTCTCTTCGTAAAGCAGCAGAAGCTTGCAAGAAATCATTATGAGATTCCATATATTGACCACTGCCATTAAAATGATGGCCCGTTGACCTATAAGGGCTTTTGTTAGCACCACAGCTACCAACAGAGGACGAGACACTCTCAGCATCAGTACGTTCTTGCATGACTTGAAGATAATGTTCACTGTCAGCATTTTCCCTTTGAACCACTTGAATTGCTTCATGGATTCCTCTGTCTATGTTGATTAAGGAATTACCTATATTTTTTTTGCCAAGCAATGTTTGTGATGGAGGAACAGCATCTACCTTTTCCAACATTGGGTTACATCCAAAGACACCTTGACGAAAACCTTCTTTCTCAACAGCCGTCTTCTTTCTTAAAGGCCCGGTACATTTTTCAACTTCCTGGAGGCAACCCCTCGACCTTTTCTTCACATTCCTAGCAACACTCGGATAAGAATCCTCTATATTTTTGTTAGCCTGCATTAGATAATCATTGTATCGTGGTACAGTGGAGATTAACTTTTCATTTGAGATCCCATTTGTTGCTTTATAACATCGTTTTCCGGCATCCTGAAAGGAAATAGCACATATGTAGACCCAATTTCAAGTCAATAATTATTAAGAGAAAAGCAGTAAATTTAAGTACATCATTATCCAATAATTAACTTTAGTTTGTTACCAGGATGAATCATGATGTTCTTCTTAATATACAATGACTTCAAGTGTACAAAAAGAAAAACAAAGAGATAGCATGTATGCCTTCTAACCAACAAACAAAAAACTAATGGCATAATATCAGAGAAAGATTCAAAGATTATACCTTTGGAATAATAACCCATTTGTTATTCTCCCAACGTTTGATTAGCCTAATGCAAGATGCGTGGACAATGAGTTCTGCGGAAGAACTAACGAGCCTAACAGAGTAGTTTAGCCCAGGAGAAAACATTCTTATTTTGGCACGCATCCATGAGAAGTTATCAAGCACTTCAATACTATCACCCGGCATCCAATCCAAACGAGCTCTCTCAGCTGGAGGGCAGGGTCTGATGGAGCTTCTTGGTACTCTCTCCACAGAAGAATCAGCATCAGGTAGATTTCTATCATATTTAACATAATAGCTACGCCCATTTCCAGAAATGATCTCTGCACACCACCATGACCCTGAAGGATCTTCCCGCTTGTTTACCACTTCAACCTTAGTCCCTTTCTTCAACCTCATTTTTCACAATATCCCTGTCACCCAAACAAAAAAAAAAAAACAATCAAACCAATCAAAAGTAAGAAAATTTTGAACATGTGTCTGGTAACTAAAACAATCAAATGCAACAATTAAACAGTTCGCCGCAGAGATCCACTACAACGCAACGCATAAATGACAAATAACATTCAATTCCTCAAAACCATTGATTTCAAATCAACCAACTGGAGTTATAAATCAAAAATATCAGCTCTGCAACAACAGTATCAAAATCCTCACGCATCCGAATGAAGCATCGTCCTTCCTACATTCAATCAACTGAAAACCAATAATTAAAACATCGAAACTCCTCCAAAAGATGCCGTAATAACCGATTAGGTCTTAAACGTAATAGATATGCTTTATATCAACATATAACTCCTCGAACAGCAACAATTATACCTTCAATCTCATCATAAAAGTTCAAAACAAGTGCATTGCAAATCTTCAAATCGCTAAAGAAAATACCATGAACCAAAAATCACAAACCGCTAAAAATTACTGATTTAAAACACAGATGAAAAGCTACGCAAATGTATCAAAGCATTTCGTCTCAAAAATAACTAACTTTGTAATCAAATGCAAGTAAAACTAATCACACGACAGTAAAATTAATCACTCACGATTAATCACAGCGAACGATAACAATCTATCAAGACAAAGTTCAATCAGCAATTCTGATTTCCCTTCCCCTCGCTCTCCTCTCAATCTCTGGTTAACACCTTCAAGCCTTCTGTTCTCCTCCGCAACAAAACACAATATTTTCCAATTATGAACGTAAATATAGTATTCGGAGAAAAATAAGCTGATAATGGATCTAAAAAATTGATTTTTAATTGTTGTTTTGCGGGTATTTGGAGTCCGGCTTAATCTCCTTGCTCCACTAATCCGACTCGTTCTGGGTCCGTCGATCTGTGCGGGAGTCGCCCCCGAAGTTTGGATTGATCGCATGATCCAACGGCTCTAATCTGCGGGTTGGCTGAAACGACCGCCGCGTTCGCATGCGGAAGTGAAGGTCAAAACGTCATGACCTGGTTTTTAGCAGAAGATGGCTTGAATTTCGCCTCATCGTCTCAAACCGAATCGTGACTCACCTGAAATAATGCTCTTAGTACTTTTATTTTATTATTTATTGAATAATAAATATTCATTTTATAAATCAAAATATGTTTATTCATTGACTTATTTTTAGGAGATTATATATCTTGATATAGTAAAAGAGTGCTATTATTATAAATGGAAACTAACCATGCCTCAATTTGGTTAAGTGTGGCACGCATGAGATCGACCAAAATAACTTTTCTTTTTGACCGTCCGTACCGACTTACCTATTGGTTTTATGACAAGTCATATCAAGCTTTGCAACATGCGGAAATGTGAGTGTGTTTAATCATTGTTCGCATCATTTCCACCCCTTGCCGTCTTTAACCATTTTGGTTGTCCTTGAGCCATGCAAGTTCTGTGTGTTTTGAATTTAGGGTATCATCAGAAGTTTATGAGAAATGATTATCAATCGTGATGATTTTCCTTGCTTGGAGAAAACAATAGTGTACTCATAGGCGGCACTTGATGTGATGATGTTTAGGATATGATTTGTTACTCAAATAGCTTTATCTTATGGCATCTCAATATATTGAATATGGTGTTGTCATTATGTGTCGTGTCTAATCAAGCTTAACTATCGAATGATTATCCAAAATTTATAGATGTAATGGTGTGGGATTTAGTTAGTTTTTTTTTGCATGAAAAGAGTAAAGCAATGTGGAAAAGAATGATAATTTTGATATTATTAGAAAAAGTTTATTTTGTAGATGAAATTATCAATCTTTTCCTAAATGTTAAGTTCTATAATAGTGAAAATTGAGCATGAGATTTCATAGTGCATGTTGAGAGTTGCAACATGGCTAGAGTCTTATAAGAATCAATTCGCCTTCCTCAACCAAGTTGAGGTGTCCATTGTCCGCTTGTTACTTCATTTGGTGTCGTGCATTGTTTCTAAAGGAGACACCACATTCCCGTTGGTTGAAATTAACAACCTGCTAAAATGAGCCAAGTTATTTGACATTGTTAAGATTGCGAAAAAAATATTTATAGTTTAAGTCATGTTATTTGAGACTTATAATTAAATTATGTCAAATTAGATCAATATCGCCTATTTGAGCCTAAATAGATAGCACCCACTTCCCACATGATTTGGCAAAACTAATTGGACAAATTTAATAAAAACCTTAAAAGGATTTTAGTTTAAGATGTTAAGAGTATATCCCAATCAAATTCAAGCCATTTAATCCAATTAAATGATCATATTTTAATAAACTAGTCAACTTCATTTACTATAGATTACTTAATGTGTACAAGGTTAATAGAGATAACTATGGAGTACAACTAATCAATGAGAGTTGCCCAAACATCTCTCTTACCAATAATTCATTGTTATCTCATGGCTTCACCCCAACCCATGGATGCTACTGATCATGATAAATGAAATTGAAGGGGGCAAATTTCATAAACCTTTATTATGAAAGCTCCGCTAAGGGGAGAAAATAAATCTAGTGAATTAGTGAGCTTTCCAGCAATTCCAGTAATTCCTTTAACATTGTAAAATTTTTTATTCTAGATTAAGAAATCTTAAATGCCATTAACCACATATTTGATTTTGGTTTATGGTTGTTATTCATGTGGTTGATTACAAATAAATGCTAGAAAATGGTGGTTGCATCTCATCTTTCAAAAGATGAGAGGATCCAAGTTTTCAAGCTTAAGAGCTTGTGGAGGTGAATAATTTAAAATCCTTAAAAGCTATAAGAGTGGATGGTCTACGAAGATAACTTGGTCATAATAAGGCTAGCCCACTTGCCATAAATGCCTTAGTCCTCCCTCAAGCTATGCTTCAAACCCACATGAGAGCTAAGGGACAAAATTGATATTGTTAAATCTATTTTAGATAAATTGAATGGATTTGATTGAGTTGAATCAGTGGTGATCCAACCTTCATCTAATTTTAAGTTGTATTTTATATTTTAATTTGGATTTTGTTTTTTAATTAACCAATGAATAAAATTACTTAAACTCCTATTCATACATGCATTAAAACATCAGGAATCCCAAAGATTTATTTTCATATTAAAATTTCTTTGTTTTGTAATTTAAAAATTCAAAAATCATTTATTTTAATTAATTGATGGTCTAAATAAATTAAGCAAACTGCCACATTCATTTTTATAGTTGATATTGATTTAATAAATATTCAAAACTTAATTCATGATAATTTGAATCATGCATTCCATGCTATGATTTTCTTTACTACATTTTCACTATTCAAAAACTATAACAAATAAATCTTAAATCTTAAAATTTAGAAAATTTTAGAAAATATATATTGAATATTTCTCTACTATCTCAAATAGATATTTTAGAGTTTGTTTGATGAAAGTAATCAATTAAAAATAGTGAATTTCATTGAATTAAAATTTTAAATTTTTTTTAAAATTTTCAAAATTATAGAAAAATTAGAGAGTATCAATGAATCATAACTACATGACTCTAAAGTTTTACATGGTAAATACTTGCAGCATCACTCTAAATTGTATTAGTTTATGAAAATACCATTGAACATGATATAAACACTTGATAACTTTGCTTATATAAGATCATAAGCTTAACACTAATATCCAAATATTATTTTATGTACCATCATATATAATTTTAATGTATTCTTGTAGTTAGTTTCATTAATTTGTCCTTATTTATTGTGATTTAGGATTTGTATGACCCATCATATGCTCAAAAATTAGTCTTTTCTATACTTTAAATAATTAAATATTTCTTTATAAAATAATTTTCTTTAAATAAGGAAATCTATCCGGCCATCTTTTAAAGTACAATGCTCTCTTTATATCTCCTAAATGATACTTACAGTAGAGCTTGCTAGTGATTAAAAATTGAAGCATTTCTATGCAACATGAACAATTCTTATGCATATAGAAATTTCATACATATCTATATGCAAACATGAATTTTTAATATGCAGGGGTCTTAGTACACTATGTAATATCAATCTTAACTTAGGAAAAAAATTATGTTCAGTTGAGTAGAATTAACTACCTACAGTTAGACTTTCTTTGTTTTCTCCTCTAAAGGCAAATTCTTATACTACCAATGATTTTTAAGTTTTACATTTTTTCAATGCAACACGCACAAATTATCTTTTTAGGAATCTCAAATTTTTTCTTTGATTTAAAATCACATGAATCATTTTGTGATTTTCAATTCATGGTTGATAATAGAATCTCTAACAATGTTGTTTGATTGACCGCCTTCATAGGGAAATAATTTCATAATAACTTTGGTTGGCTAACCCTTGAAGACTTTACTAAGATTATTTTTACTGTTTTTAAAACTTCGTTATCATTAACTCGCCTAAATGAGCCCATCATATTTTTTTTCAGAGCCTTTGATGATTTAATAATCATTATTTTATATGAAAATAAAATTATCTCACTTGGTTATGGTCATTAAACTCTGATTTATCGATTGATGGTTTCAAAGTATAAATTATCCTATCATGATAACAGTTATTGAATCATAATATTTTTTAAATATTAACCTAAACTATTAAAATTCAAGAAAATCATACTTCCAAACAAGCTAGTTTGATGTTTGCTTTTCCTAGGCTTGTAGCCTAATCAAATTAAAACAAATTAGGCTCAATTCAAGATAATATGATGCTAAACCTAATAAAAACCCATTAAGATCCAATTAAGTTTAAGTTACTTAAGTAAATGAAAAACTAAAGCTAATTTAGCTAGCATATTACTTAGGTCCTAATTAAGCTCTTGCAGCAAATTCAACCTAATTGGGCTTGACATGGACCATACATAAAGCCATACTAACTCAACATAATTGGCCTATGTATATCAAAATTAAGGATTGGTTATATACATTTGAAAAAGAGCTTGAAGTTCTAAGTAAAAGGTCCTTTGGCCTTATTGACCCGACCCGCAATTATGCAGATATTTATGTTTCTTATAATGCCAAAAACTTGACTCAAATTATATTTAACGGCAAGTGAGAACAAATATAATATGATAAAATTAAAAGAAATAGTTTTTTCGCTAGGGGTACTATGCAAGTATATGTATCATTTCAAGTAATATAGAGTTTTTTTTAAAACCCCAGTATCGATCTCATTGGAAAAACGTAAATGAAAAACAATGAAAATGAAATAAATGAATTTTAACTTTAAGAGAACCTTACTTAAAACTGCAGCAACTATCTAAAGATGAAAATCAAGTTGACTAATTTCTACAAAATGCAAGTAAAAGTAAATGAAATGATTTTAGAAAATATATAAAAAGAGACTTCCTCTTGCAAAAAATTTATAAGCAATGTAGGATTTCAAAATTATTTAGAAACTTAAATGTGGTATTGTGAGAAATAGGAGCATACATATTTTTTACTTCTTTTGAATTGTGAAAAGAACATTGACTAATCTAAAGTTGGTGTCATCATGTATGGTAGTGCTGGGTAAGTTATACTCTCTCACTCCTAGATTGCCCACTGTGTCCTCTCTATAGGACCTACCAGTGACCCGTAATTCCAATCTCTAGACTAAATTAATAGAAGAATATAGTTTTTCACTCTAGAAACATCAATTCTATGTCCATCAAATCTTATGTCACTATCTATTAGCACCCTCATTCAGACGATCGTCACTGTTCATTCCAAGGTAGAATGTGATACTTACAAGTTAAGAAATCTTAGCCCTCTTGGGTATATAAGTTTCTTCAACAAATTTTAACAATATAAGTGATCAATTTGCAAAGTAAATGAAGATCCGGTAAAAATATCACACAATTTTTAGGAATAAAAGAAGTTCTAAACAAAAACAAAAAATCACTTTCTTAATTACTTCATATTGCAAGGAGAAAGAGAGAAAACTACTCAAAACGCATGGGGATAACAAAACAAAACATATTTATAAAACTCAAATCCAAAGTACAAAACTTAAAGGCAAAGATACAAATACTTATCTTGAATGATTCGTCAAGTGCTTTTTTGAAGTTCTCTGACTTCTCTAACTCCAAAAGCACTTACAAGACTCACAAACTCTAGAAATAACAAAAACTCACAAAGAAAACTTCTCACACTCTTAAAACACTCACACACTATGTGACTCTATATATTCGACTCCCTTAGCCTGTTGGAATTAATCCATATTTATAGAGCTTCAAAAATGACCAAGGGTTGTTTCAGACATCTCTTCAAAATTCAGTCTCATTCAATGAATCTTCTAGAAAATAATTGTGGTGCCTAGTCGCCAACTGTCACGCCTAAGCACCAGCCAAGTTCTGTATTTGGCGCCTAGGCGCTAGTTTGGCTGGTTTGGTAATTTTCGTTAGTTTAGCCCATTTTGCTCATTTTTTAAGTATTTTTGCTTCTTTTTACTCTTAAACTCTTTTTCTTGCACCTGCAACCAAAAATATAAAAATATATTTCAATTAAACATAATATCCCCCAAAATTGAGCATAAAATATGCATAAAAAATAGGTAATTTTAAGGTAGATCAATTCCCCCAAACTTAAATGTTACTTGTCGTCAAGTAACATTTCTTACTATATATAAGAAGTATAACTTATGAAAGTGAGTTTTAGTTGAAGATTTTTGTAGCTTTTGTTTTATAAATATAATAGTGAAACATTAAAAAGATTTTTAATAGCATAGGGTAAAACTAGAATGTCAAAATTATTAGTCGTCAATTCTAAAAATTTTGATTTCCTATTTATTTCAAGAATATTTGTAATTTGTCATATTCAAGATACTTAGAAGAATTACAAGAAAAAGAATCTCATGAAGACTTTACGAGCAAGGATTTTAATACTTTATAAATAAACTTAGAAATGTATTTAAGTCCCTTTCCTTAAGATGATTTAAGTGAAACCACTTCTTCTCACATATATTTTCTTTTTTTTATTTTTCTTTTCTTTTTTCTTTCAAGATCATTTTTAATCATTTCTTTTTCTTTTCATGTAATGTGAGGATTATTATATATGGATAGTCTTTAATGATTTTGAACTCCACTGTTCTCTTCTTAAAGTTAAAAACCTTTCAGATTTCCTTACTTGATAAATATGTATTAGACTTATAAAAGATTTTTCATAATGTCTCGATTCTTTCTTTTCAAATAAAAATCTAAGATCTTTAACATTTCCAAAAAAATACAATTTTTCTTTACTTTAAATAGTAAAAACAAAATTTTATACTCTTACACTAAATATTCAAATCCATTAATCTTTATTATTAAAAACTTTTACTTAAGTTTACTATATTATTTATAAACCCAAAATTATAGTTATCTCAAGAAATCCCAACATACCATAGGTCATATTTAAATAATTTTTGAAAATATTTTTTACTTAGGACAAATAAGATTTAGTTTTAAAATTTTTTTCTCCCTTCCCCCAAACTTAAATTTTAAATTAATTTGAAACAATTCAGTTTATAATAAGCATAAATAAAGAGAAAAATTTTAAATTTCTAAGCAGGAGAACATTACAGGTGCAATAAAAATAAATTGGTGCTGAGTAGAAGTAGACAATTTAAATTAAAACAGGTATATCTTGAAAAGCTTGCAAATATAAAACTCTACTTTAACACATATCCAATATTAAATAAAAGAGTAGCAAAAAAAGCAGTGATAAAACAGAATTACACCAAGTAATCCTACATAGTCATACATCATAAATTCAAACATAGGAAACAATAAACAGATCTACGACAGGAAAGTAAGAAAGCCTAATCATCTCCTTCAACGTCATCATCACCATCAAAATCAAATGATATGTCTTCATCCATAGATTTTGGGCCTGCATATGGAGTAAATTGAGGGCAAGTAGAAAAATCAATTGACTGGTCGCCCTTCATGAATTTCACTAATGTCTCGTCATAATCAGCATCATAATCACTCTTTCTTCTAACATAATATGTCATGTGATCAAATTTATTTTACATATATTCTATACGACACTTCATAAAAAACATATCATTCTAGTGTTCCAAATATCTTTCACTCAACACATCCCAGAAACCAGATGGAAGCTCTGTAGCAGTGGAAGTAGAAGGTCTAGAAGTAGAGGGCCTAACATGAGTTGTAGAAGGATCACCTTGAGTTCTATCTCTAGGTCATCCATATACATCTACATTGGCCTTCCCAATAGGCTTATGTGGCTTCAACTGCTCTTCTCAATGTTCAAACTTTACTTCAAAGTCTTTGCAAATAGTAAATATCAAAAATGGAAAACCAAGACCTGAAGTGGTACTAGCTCTCGCAGAAGAACTAATAGCCTCAAAAATAAGAGAACCAACATATAGGCTTCCTCTCTTGAATGCAGTAATTAGAATGGCTCTTTCTCTTGTTACCTCACTTAAATGATTTGAAGGAATGAAGCGAGAAAAAATAAAATAATGTCATGCCTTTGAGGTGTCATTGAGCTTGGAAGAAAAAAAAATTACCTTATGATCATTCTGAATCTTCTAGGCTCCACGTTTATCAGTCAAATATGCAACAATCTGATCTAACTCTTCTTCAGATGGAAAGAACTCTGAATAGAAATAATCAATAGCAGGTGGAAGACCATATATCACATTAATCCTTTCAGAACTAAACTCTACTCCTCTTCCTCGAACAAAGGCTCGTCATCATCTGCTTCAGGTAAGTTTGCATAAAATTCTCGTATGACAGCGATGACGACAATAGCGGTAAAATAGCAAAAACTTTCTCATTGTCGAGCCACAATAACATTTTCTATAGCTCCACTAGGTCTGTAAAAACTTCGCTCTGAAATAAACTTTCTTGACGATGCAAATTCGTTGTAACGAATTTGTGCTTTAGTATTAGCAAATTTAGCGTTGTAAAAAGTTTTCTTTCCCTTTCCCCGCTTCATCTTAGGAGTCATCTAAAAATTTGAAAAACTCTAACAAATTTTAAAATTAAGATATAAGGCTTCCTACAAGCTTTTTCAAGCAAATAAGGTTTAGATCCAAGGATTTTTTTCACCACTAAATCAAATATTTTTGCAATTTTTGGTCTCCACTTAATGTATGAAAAATTCATGGTGAAATCAGAAAATAATAATTCTAAAATGAATATCCAACCTCAAGAAGATGAAATTCGGTGGTTTCGAGCCAAGAAACTTGAAAATCGGAGCTCTAAGAAGCGCCCCAGTTTAGGATTTTGAGAAAAAGAGGAAGAAGGAGCTTGGGCGTAAATGGTGTGGGTTCGGTTTAAAAAGTGAAATTTTTTAGTTTCGGCCAGTTCAATTGAACCGGCGCCTGTTCCAAAATTTTTTCTTTCTTGGGTTTTAAGTGCAACACAAGAATAAGGATTATAAACTAAAATTTCTCATTAATTTAATTTCCCACCTTTTGTTTATGATCTCCCAAACATCTTCTATCTTCCAATTATAACTCTTAATTTAAGATTAATTCACCAATCTAACACATAATTTACACAAACATCACTTCATTATAAACTTTCAAATGACAGTACAAAAAACATGACAAACACAATTAAGTAGTACAACAAAAGCAAACCATCCCATTCTAGTCACCCTTCTCACAAGTCAAATAGTTGTGATCAAATGTGTGGAAGAAAGAAGCATGAGGAAATTCCATGGCCGCTTTTTTGTCAATCCAATTGTTCTTGCAATACATAGTTACATGATAATCCTGATAACACGCCATGTGATTGAATTAGAGTTTCATATACCACTCTAAATGCTTATAATGATGATATATTTCATGTGACTTGTTGTGCAGATGTGACAACTCCTATTCAAAATTCCCCAAGTTGCTCGTCACCCTTTCTAAACTCAGCGCCAGAAGCCCATTGAAACAGGTTTGGGCATCATTATGCACAAACTTATTTCTAATGGTCATTCCATTATCTCTACTCTCCATAAAAGCAAGAAAGATCTCAAACTCCTTCAACTTACTTCTCTCTAGTCTAATTTTCAAGGGTCTGAAGATTTAGCACGAAGGTAAGGCAGTTTTATAGAAAATAAATGGAGAAAACTACTTGGGGTGGTTTTCCCCACATCCAGAAGCTGTGGCGCCGAGGCGCCAGCTTCACAGGACTCTAGCACTTAGGCGCCAATTATGGCGCCTAGTGAACATTGATTCAGCTATCGTCAAATTTCCTCAATTTTCAATCATGTTTAATACCTTAAATAGTGTTATTTTTTTCAAAATTTAGCCACATTCAATGAATCTTCTAGAAATTAATCGTGACGCCTAGGCGCCAGCCAAGTTCTACATCTGGCGCCTAGGCGCCAGTTCGACTGGCTTGGTAAGTTTCTTTAGTTTAGCTCATTTTGTTCCTTTTTGATGTATTTTTGCTCTTTTTTACTCTTAAACTCTTTTTCTTGCACCTACAATAAAAAAATATAAAAATATCTTTCATTAAAGCATAAATTGAGCATAAAATGTGCATAAAAATATGTAATTTTAAGGTGGATCAGCGTTACAGACCATGTCCCAGCCACAACTCGTTTTGAATCTAGTCGGGGATGATGCTTAAATCTTGTTGACTGAGAATCACTTCTCGTCCTCTAGCGGTGCAAAACATGTCTTCTCCATGACTCATTTTGATTCCAGTCTAGGATAATGCTTAAATCTCATTGGTTTAAAATCACCTATCCATCCTCTAGCGTGCAGACCATGTCCCTGCAACGACTCATTTAGATTCTAACATGTGATGACGCTTAAATCCCGGCAGCTGAGAATCACTTCTTGTCCTCTAGCAGTGTGGACGATGTCCCCACCACGACTCATTTCGGCTCTGGTTCGTGATAATGCTCGAATCCCATCCACTGAGAATCACATTTCTCATCCTCAGCCGGTGTGGACCATGTCCCCGCCGTGACTCATTTTGGTTTTGGCCTAAGATGTGGCTCAAATCCCGCTGGCTGAGAATCACTTCTCATGCTCTAGCGATGCGGACCATGTCCCGACCATGACTCATTTTGATTCTGGTTCGGAATGACACATGAATCGTGTTAACTAAGAATCACATTTCTCATCCTTTAGCGGTGTGGACCATGTCCCTGGTACGACTCATCTCGGTTCTGACATGGGATGGGGCTGATGATGAGGCAGTGTGATGTGTTGATAAATATAATGGCGATGGTTGTGATGTAGTGGTGGTGTTGCAGATGTTTATGTTTCTTATCTTCTTTTATATCCCATGAATTTATGTTATTTAGTTCTTTGCATATTGGCTGTTGTAATGGGCAAGACAAAAGAAATCAGTTTGTCTGCTACGTGGGGTAAGGAGATGACATCAACATTTTGTGACATCTGTGTCAAAGATGTCGGGTTGGGAAATAAGCCAACCACTTATTTTAACATGAAAGGTTGGTAGAATATACTAAAAAAGTTTAAAGAAAGCACAAGGAAAGAGTATGATCGAATGCAATTTAAGAACAAATCAGATCAATTGAAAAGGGACTGAAAAATACGGAAAGAGCTAAAGCCAGGATCTACAGGCTTGGGTTGGGATTCTATAAAGCAAATCATCGATGCTTTTGAAGAATGATGGATCAAGAGATTGGATGTGAGAATGTTTGAAATTTAAAATCATTGTAAAGTTACAACATTTTCATTGATCAATCTAAAGATTTATTAATTGATTTGAAGGAGGTGCCAATTGCGAAAAAAAATTCAAATTCAGTGGCATTGACCCTAAACTTGAAGATAAGTTGGATCGTATGTTTGGTGGAGTGGTGGTCACAGGTGTGCAAGCATGGGCACCAAACGAGAGAGAGCAGAAAACCCGATCTGAGCAATTAGAAGTATACCAATCTGGTGGGTTCAATGAGGGGTTTAACCCAAACCTACATGAAGTAGGATCTACTAGTCGATCAAAATGTCGCAGGGTTGAGAAAAAGCAAAAAGAAGAAGTCGCTTTCACCAGNATATATATATATATAGAGTTAATGATGAGTAGTATTTCAAGCCAAAACGAGCGGGCTCATTTATATATCGAGCACAAAAAAAGTATTCGTATTCGACTCGTTAACTTAACGAACAAATCGAACACGAACATCTTAATGAGCTGAACACGAGCTGTTTGCAAACAACGAGCAGTTTTGACGGCCCTATATATAACGATGTTTCTCAAGACATCTCTTCCTTTTTCTTCTTTTCTTCCCCTCCATAATTTAGCTTTTTATCATGACTAGTTAAAAGTGAGATCAAGTTCACCGAGTTTCTTATAATCTAATTTTCTTTTGTATATTGGAATTGTCAATCATGTATTGATTTTTGTTATTCATAATTTTAATATCAACAATTTATAGCATAAAATCATATATACCATCACAATTGGATTTCAATGCTCCACTAAATTATCAAATAATCGTTTAAGATCAACAACTTGTGCTCAGAATATTTTGCTCCTTCATTGCATTGTTTTACATATTGCATGCTTTATTTGCATGACATTATAAATCCAAAAAATATCATCACACCATCAAACTTATCCAAATTTTAAATCAACAATACAATCCAAGGCCTTTTTCTTCACTTTCATCTAGATAAAATTCCAAGTCAATCTAAATTCAAAACATAGACAAGCAGCTAAAAACCTTAATACTTGGGGTTAGTCTTACCTTGATTGCCATACAAGCTCACACAGTCATTACTGCTCACAACTTCCATTTCATAAAGATAAATGCATATACGGATCTTCCATTGAAAAAGAATGAAAATTCATCACTTCAAAGAACAAAAGTTATCAAATTCGTAAATAAGAGTAACTGTGGCGCCATTCAGCCAACAACAGAAAAACAATTTGATTCGGTGCATCTTCAGGCATCTCCCTAAAGTTTCCATTAAGCACTAGATTATCTGCGGAAACCCCTTGATGAATTTACATTCTTTCCATAGAAGAGTTAGCAGAATGATCTTCCAGTTCAAGAAGTTTTAGATGCAGCTTCATCTCAAAATCCAACGGGAAAGTGTGCTTCACATTAAAACCAACAAAGAAGCGACAATGTTCAGAACTGATGGGTTCATAATTAATTACACGTCCTCCAAGCACCATTAAAGAACAAATAGAAGCAAACAAAGTAGCATGATAGATGATTGAAAATGAAAGGTTTTAGCTTTAAATAAAAAATTGCACAGATAATTCAGCTGTCAAAGCACTTAATGAGCTGCATGTATCACACGTAGAAAGCTTTACAAAAACAGGAGACAAGAAAGGAATCGAAAGAGCATATGAGATCAATTCTATACTGACTCATTTTAAAGAATCAGTCAGACATGTTGCAAAAATGCCCAATTTGCAGATTGTCCAACAAGTCCCACCACCATCAACTAGGACCCATGGAAGCATGCACTACAAGCCTCCAACTTTGGCCGTGGAAAATGCGCGGGAGATGTCAAATATGTTCATATATATGGGATGCCTTAACAGAGCCAAATTTATGGATTCAATTAGACTCCATACAAGTTGATTCACCAACACAATATTTGATGACAAGCAAACAAAAAAAAGAATATAGCCTTTTAGTCCAGGAATGCTCCAAACTAAAAAAAATTGCCCACCAAAAACTGAACCTCAGAAGTGGATAAACATTGACCTATTGAGTGACTACTTCAGCATTACAAAAAATGTAATAAATAAATTCAAATAATTTTGGATATCATATGAAATTTAAAATCCTTGCATATCCCAGCTGCTTAATCAAGAAAATCCCTAGTACACCATATGCACAAATCTCGTAAAGTTTCATAAACAAACATCAACATCACAAATAAAAAAAAAGTGTTTTGAATAGTAAATTAAAGGCATCAATACCAATGGGAAAGCTCAATTCATTAGATAGCCCAGAAAGACCTGTGTTTATAATGTTAAACACGGAACAATAATATGTAAGAGAGAATTTATGATCCACATTATACAGGGTATGCAGCAACTGCTATCAATATCCATCACAGAGTACTAACTTTAATTAGACAAACAGCAAGCGGCACCCTTGAATAAATGAGATTCAAATAATTGACAATAGCAGCAATAAATTTTAGCTGGAAAAATTCTATACTGAAGAGTGATATTATAAGTTCCAAGTGCGCAAGTAAGATGGCCACACATTAGAAGAAACTTCAAGGCAAGAAGACTTGATGAGTTAATAGCTTCAATTTTTATAGCACTAAATTTTATGATACAAAATTGTGGCACCTGGATTAAGAGCATGGCTTGAACTTCCATGATGCTGTACAAATTTTATACCACATAACAAAAGAAAAGAAAAAAAGAAAGCCTAAAAAAAGAAAGAAAGAACAATCTCCACTGACATAGGGATGCCTTTCAGTTATATAACAAAACTATTTGTTGAGATTAGCTAGATTTTTTAGCTCCATTGAATGTTCATCACTTGAAATGTGGAGCATTTGGCGAAGATTTGTCAGCAATGCTTCTTGTTCCCAGTTGATGGGCCCAGAAGCAAAAAATGCTGCCATTGTACTACGATAGGCATGTAACTCAATGCTATGGATACCTTGGTGCAATGCTTCCTTTGTTGGGAAAGATGCTTCTCTTCGTAAAGCAGCAGAAGCTTGCAAGAAATCATTATGAGATTCCATATATTGACCACTGCCATTAAAATGATGGCCCGTTGACCTATAAGGGCTTTTGTTAGCACCACAGCTACCAACAGAGGACGAGACACTCTCAGCATCAGTACGTTCTTGCATGACTTGAAGATAATGTTCACTGTCAGCATTTTCCCTTTGAACCACTTGAATTGCTTCATGGATTCCTCTGTCTATGTTGATTAAGGAATTACCTATATTTTTTTTGCCAAGCAATGTTTGTGATGGAGGAACAGCATCTACCTTTTCCAACATTGGGTTACATCCAAAGACACCTTGACGAAAACCTTCTTTCTCAACAGCCGTCTTCTTTCTTAAAGGCCCCGTACATTTTTCAACTTCCTGGAGGCAACCCCTCGACCTTTTCTTCACATTCCTAGCAACACTCGGATAAGAATCCTCTATATTTTTGTTAGCCTGCATTAGATAATCATTGTATCGTGGTACAGTGGAGATTAACTTTTCATTTGAGATCCCATTTGTTGCTTTATAACATCGTTTTCCGGCATCCTGAAAGGAAATAGCACATATGTAGACCCAATTTCAAGTCAATAATTATTAAGAGAAAAGCAGTAAATTTAAGTACATCATTATCCAATAATTAACTTTAGTTTGTTACCAGGATGAATCATGATGTTCTTCTTAATATACAATGACTTCAAGTGTACAAAAAGAAAAACAAAGAGATAGCATGTATGCCTTCTAACCAACAAACAAAAAACTAATGGCATAATATCAGAGAAAGATTCAAAGATTATACCTTTGGAATAATAACCCATTTGTTATTCTCCCAACGTTTGATTAGCCTAATGCAAGATGCGTGGACAATGAGTTCTGCGGAAGAACTAACGAGCCTAACAGAGTAGTTTAGCCCAGGAGAAAACATTCTTATTTTGGCACGCATCCATGAGAAGTTATCAAGCACTTCAACACTATCACCCGGCATCCAATCCAAACGAGTTCTCTCAGCTGGAGGGCAGGGTCTGATGGAGCTTCTTGGTACTCTTTCCACAGAAGAATCAGCATCAGGTAGATTTCTATCATATTTAACATAATAGCTACGCCCATTTCCAGAAATGATCTCTGCACACCACCATGACCCTGAAGGATCTTCCCGCTTGTTTACCACTTCAACCTTAGTCCCTTTCTTCAACCTCATTTTTCACAATATCCCTGTCACCCAAACAAACAAAAAAACAAGCAAACCAATCAAAAGCAAGAAAATTTTGAACAAGTGTGTCTATTAACTAAAACAATCAAATGCAACAATTAAACAGTTCGCCGGAGAGATCCACTACAACACAACGCATGAATGGCAACTAACATTCAATTCCTCAAAACCATTGATTTCAAATCAACCAACTGGAGTTTTAAATCAAAAATATCAGCTCTGCAACAACAGTATCAAAATCCTCACGCATTCGAATGAAGCATCGTCCTTCCTACATTCGATCAACTGAAAACCAATAATTAAAACATCGAAACTCCTCCAAAAGATGCGGTAATAACCGATTAGGTTTTAAACGTAATAGATATGCTTTATATCAACATATAACTCATCGAACAGCAACAATTATACCTTCAATCTCATCATAAAAGTTCAAAACAAGTGCATTGCAAATCTTCAAATCGCTAAAGAAAATACCATGAACCAAAAATCACAAACAGCTAAAAATTACTGATTTAAAACACAGATGAAAAGCTACGCAAATGTATCAAAGCATTTCGTCTCAAAAATAACTAACTTTGTAATCAAATGCAAGTAAAACTAATCACACGACAGTAAAATTAATCACTCACGATTAATCACAGCGAACAATAGCAATCTATCAAGACAAAGTTCAATCAGCAATTCTGATTTCCCTTCCCCTCGCTCTCCTCTCAATCTCTGGTTAACACCTTCAAGCCTTCTCTTCTCCTCCGCAACGAAACACAATATTTTCCAATTTTGAACGTAAATATAGTATTCGGAGAAAAAAAGTGATTTTTAATTGTTGTTTTGCGGGTATTTGGAGTCCGGCTTAATCTCCTTGCTCCACTAATCCGACTCGGCCTGGGTCCGTCGATCTAAGCGGGAGTCGCANAGCAATTCTGATTTCCCTTCCCCTCGCTCTCCTCTCAATCTCTGGTTAACACCTTCAAGCCTTCTCTTCTCCACCGCAGCAAAACACAATATTTTCCAATTTTGAACGTAAATATAGTATTCGAAGAAAAATAAGCTGATAATGGATCTAAAAAAGTGATTTTTAATTGTTGCTTTGCGGGTATTTGGAGTCCGGCTTAATCTCCCCTGTTCCACTAATCCGACTCGGTCTGGGTCCGTCGATCTATTAAGGAGTCGCACCCGAAGTTTGGATTGATCGCATGATCCAACGGCTCTAATCTGTGGGTCGGCTGAAACGACCCCCGCGTTCCNGTTTGGATTGATCGCATGATCCAACGGCTCTAATCTGCGGGTTGGCTGAAACGACCGCCGCGTTCGCATGCGAAAGTGTAGGTCAAAACGTCATGACCTGGTTTTTAGCAGAAGATGGCTTGAATTTCGCCTCATCGTCTCAAACCGAATCGTGACTCACCTGAAATAATGCTCTTAGTACTTTTATTTTATTATTTATTGAATAATAAATATTCATTTTATAAATCACAATATGTTTATTCATTGACTTATTTTTAGGAGATTATATATCTTGATATAGTAAAAGAGTGCTATTATTATAAATGGAAACTAACCATGCCTCAATTTGGTTAAGTGTGGCACACATAAGATCGACCAAAATAACTTTTCTTTTTGACCGTCCGTACCGATTTACCTATTGATTTTATGACAAGTGAGTGTGGTCAATCATTGTTCGCATCATTTCCACCCATTGCCGTCTTTAACCATTTTGGTTGTCCTTGAGCCATGCAAGTTCTTCGTGTTTTGAATTTAGGGTGTCATCAGAAGCTTATGAGAAATGATTATCAACCGTGATGATTTTCCTTGTACTCATAGGCGGCACTTGATGTGATGATGTTTAGGATATGATTTGTTACTCAAATAGTTTTATCTTATGGAATCTCAATATATTGAATATGTTGTTGTCATTATGTGTCGTGTCTAATAAAAATTTGGTGAGAGCATGGTACTTGTTCAAGCTTAACTAACGAATGATTATCCAAAATTTATAGATGTAATGGTGTAGGATTTAGTTAGTTTTTTTTGCATGAAAAGAGTAAAACAATGTGGAAAAGAATGATAATTTTGATATTATTAGAAAAAGTTTATTTTGTAGATGAAATTATCAATCTTTTCCTAAATGTTAAGTTCTATAATAGTGAAAATTGAGCATGAGATTTCATAGTGCATGTTGAGAGTTGCAACATGGCTAGAGTCTTATAAGAATTAATTCGCCTTCCTCAACCAAGTTGAGGTGTCCATTGTCTGCTTGTTACTTCATTTGATGTCGTGCATTGTTTCTAAAGGAGACACCACATTCCCGTTGGTTGAAATTAACAACCAGCTAAAATGAGTCAAGTTATTTGACATTGTTAAGATTGCGAAAAAAAATATTTCTAGTTTAAGTCATGTTATTTGAGACTTATAAATTAGTTAAATTATGTCAAATTAGGTCAATATCACCTATTTGAGCCTAAATAGATAGCACCCACTTCCCACATGGTTTGGCATAACTAATTGGGCAAATTTAATAAAAACCTTAAAAGGATTTTAGTTTAAGATGTTAAGAGTATATCCTTATCAAATTCAAGCCATTTAATCCAATTGGTTGATCATATTTTAATAAACTAGTCAACTTCATTTACTATAGATTACTTAATGTGTACAAGGTTAACAGAGATAACTATGGAGTACAACTAATCAATGAGATTTGCCCAAACATCTCTCTTACCAATAATTCATTGCTATCTCATGGCTTCACTCCAACCCATGGATGCTACTGATCATGATAAATGAAGTTGAAGGGGGCAAATTTCATAAACCTTTATTATGAAAGCTCCCCTGAGGGGAGAAAATAATAAAAGCAAAGAAAATAAATCTAGTGAATTAGTGAGCTTTCCAACAATTCCAGTAATTCCTTTAACATTGTAAACTTTTTTATTCTAGATTAAGAAATCTTAAATGCCATTAACGACATATTTGATTTTGGTTTATGGTTGTTATTCATGTGGTTGATTACAAACAAATGCTAGAAAATGGTGGTTTCATCTCATCTTTCTAAAGATGAGAGGATCCAAGTTTTCAAGCTTAAGAGCTTGTGAAGGTGAATAATTTAAAATCCTTGCAACATGGCTAGAGTCCACTTGCCATAAAATATTTAAAAAATTTTCAAAATTATAGAAAAAATTAGAGAGTATCAATGAATCACAACTACATGACTCTAAAGTTTTACATGGTAAATACTTGCAGCATCACTCTAAATTGTATTAGTTTATGAAAATACCATTGAACATGATATAAACACTTGATAACCTTGCTGATATAAGATCATAAGCTTAACACTAAAATCCAAATATTATTTTATGTACCATCAATATATAATTTTAATTTATTCTTGTAGTTAGTTTCATTGATTTGTCCTTATTTATTGTGATTTGGGATTTGTATGACCAATCATATGCTAAAAAATTAGTCTTTTCTATACTTTAAATAATTAAATATTTATTTATAAAATATTTTTTTTAAAATAAGGAAATCTATCCAACTGTCTTTTAAAGTACAATGCTCTCTTTATATCTCCTAAATGAGACTTACAGTAGAGCTTGCTAGTGATTAAAATTTGAAGCATTTCTATGCAACATGAACAATTCTTATGCATATAGAAATTTCATACATATCTATATGCAAACATGAATTTTTAATATGCAGGGGTCTTAGTACACTACGTAATATCAATCTTAACCTAGGAAAAAAATTATGTTCAGTTGAGTAGAATTAACTACCTACAGTTAGGCTTTCTTTGTTTTCTTCTCTAAAGGCAAATTCTTATACTACCAATGATTTTTTAAGTTTTATATGTTTTCAATGCAACACTCACAAATTATCTTTTAGGAATCTCAAATATTTTCTTTGATTTAAAATCACATGAATCATTTGTGATTTTCAATTCATGTTTGATAATAGAATCTCTAACAATGTTGTTTGATTGACCGCCTTCATGGGGAAATAATTTCATAATAACTTTGGTTGGCTAACCCTTGAAGACTTTACTAAAATTATTTTTACTGTTTTTAAAACTTCGTTATCATTAACTCACCTAAATGAGCCCATCATATTTTTTCAGAGCCTTTGATGACTTAATAATCATTATTTTATATGAAAATAAAATTATCTCACTTGGTTAGGGTCATTAAACTCTGCTTTATCGATTGATGGTTTCAAAGTATAAATTATCCTATCATGATAACAGTTATTGAATCATAATATTTTTTAAATATTAACCTAAACTATTAAAATTCAAGAAAATCATACTTCCAAACAAGCTAGTTTGATGTTTGCTTTTCCTAGGCTTGTAGCCTAATCAAATTTAAACTAATATTCTCAATTCAAGATAATATGATGCTAAACCTAATTAAAACCCATTAAGATCCAATTAAGTTTAAATTACTTAAGTAAATGAAAAACTAAAGCTAATTTAGCTAGCATATTACTTAGGTCCTAATTAAGCTCTTGCAGCAAATTCAACCTAATTGGGCTTGACATGGACCATACATAAAGCCATACTAACTCAACATAATTGGCCTATGTATATCAAACTTAAGGATTGGTTATATCCATTTGAAAAAGAGCTTGGAGTTCTAAGTAAAAGGTCATTTTGGCCTTATTGATCTGACCCGCAATTATGCAGATATTTATGTTTCTTATAATGCCAAAAACTTGACCCAAATTATATTTAGCGGCAAGTGAGAACAAATATAATATGATAAAGTTAAAAGAAATAGTTTTCTCACAAGGGGTACTATGCAAGTATATGTATCGTTTCAAGTAATATAGAGTTTTCTTTAAAACCTCCAGTATCGATCTCATGGGAAAAATGTAAATGAAAAACAATAAAAATGAAATAAATTAATTTTAACTTTAAGAGAACCTTACTTAAAACTGCAGCAACTATCTAAAGATGAAAATCAAGTTGACTAATTTCTACAAAATGCAAGTAAAAGTAAATGAAATGATTTTAGAAAATATATATAAAAAGAGACTTTCCCCTTGCAAAAAATTCATAAGCAGTGTAGGATTTCAAAATTATTTAGAAACTTAAATGTGATATTGTGAGAAATAGGAGCATACTTATTCTTTACTTCTTTTGAATTGTGAAAAGAACATTAACTAATCTAAAGTTGGTGTCATCATGTATGGTAGTGTTGGGTAAGTTCTACTCTCTCACTCCTAGATTGCACACTGTGTCCTCTCTATAGGACCTACCAGTGACCCTTAGTTCCAATATCTAGACTAAATTAATAGAAGAATATAGTTTGTCACTCTAGAAACATCAATTCTATGCCCATCAAATCTTATCTCACTATCTATTAGCACCCCCCTTCGGACGATCATCACTGCTCATTCCAAGGTATAATGTGATACTTACAAGTTAAGAAATCGTAGCACTCTCGGGTCTATAAGTTTCTTCAACAAATTTTAACAATATAAGTGACCAATTTGTAAAGTAAATGAAGATCCGGTAAAAATATCACACAATTTTTAAAAATAAAAGAAGTTCTAAACAAAATCAAAAAATCACTTACTTAATTACTTCATATTGCAAGGAGAAAGAGAGAAAACTACTCAAAACTCATGGGGATAACAAAATAAAACGTATTTATAAAACTCAAATCCAAAGTACAAAACTTAAAAGCAAAGATATAAATACTTATCTTGAATGATTCCTCAAGTGCTTTTTTGAAGTTCTCTAACTTCTCTAACTCCAAAAGCACTTACAAGACTCACAAACTCCAGAAATAACAAAGAATCACAAAGAAAACTTCTCATACTCTTAAAACACTCACACACTATGTGACTCTATATAATCAACTCCCTTAGCCTCTTCGAATTAATCCATATTTATAGAGTTTCAAAAATGACAAAGGGTTGCTTCAGACATCTCTTCAAAAATTCAGTCTCACTCAATGAATCTTCTAGAAAATAACTGTGGTGCCTAGACGTCAACTGTCGCGCCTAAGCACCAGCCAAGTTCTGTATTTGACACCTAGGCGCCAGTTTGGCTGGTTTAGAATTTTCTTTAGTTTAGCCCATTTTGTTCATTTTTTGAAGTAGTTTTGCTCATTTTTACTCTTAAACTCTTTTTCTTGCACCTGCAACCAAAAACATAAAAACACATTTCGATTAAACATAATATCCTCCAAAATTGAGCATAAAATGTGGATAAAAAATAGGTAATTTTAAGATGAATCAATTCCCCCAAACTTAAATGTTATTTGTCGTCAAGTAACATTTCTTACTAAATATAAGAAGTATAACTTATGAAAGTGAGTTTTAGTTGAAGATTTCTATAGCTTTTGTTTTATAAATATAATAGTGAAACATTAAAAAGATTTTTAATAGCATAGGTTAAAACTAGAATGTCAAAATATTTAGTAGTCAAGTCTAAAAATTTTGATTCCCTTTCCTTGAGATGATTTAAGTAAAACCACTTTTTGATTAAGCATCTCTTCTAGCTTCTTCTCACATATATTTTCTTTTTTTATTTTTTCTTTTCTTTTTTTCTTTCAAGATCATTTTCAATCGTTTCTTTTTCTTTTCATGTAATGTGGGGATTATTATATCTGGATAGTCTTTAATTATTTTGAACTCCACTATTCTCTTCTTAAAGTTAAAAACCTTTCAAATTTCCTTACTTGATAAATATGTATTAGACTTATAAAAGATTTTTCATAATGTCTCGATTCTTTCTTTTCAAATAAAAATCTAAGATCTTTAACATTTCCAAAAAAAAAACAATTTTTTTTTACTTTAAATAGTAAAAACAAAATTTTATACTCTTGTACTAAATCTTCAAATCCATTAATCATTATTATTAAAAACTTTTGCTCAAGTTTACTATATTAATTATAAACTCAAAAATATAGTTATCTCAAGCAATCCCAACATACCATAGGTTATATTTAAATAATTTTTGAAAATATTTTTTACTTAGGCTAAATAAGATTTAGTTTTTAAAATTTTTTCTTCCTTCTCTCAAACTTAAATTTTAAATTAAATTGAAACAATTCAATTTATAATAAGCATAAAGAAAGAGAAAAATTTTAAATTTCTAAGCATGAGAACAGTACAGGTGCAATAAAAATAAATTGGTGCTGAGTAGAAGTAGACAATTTAAATTAAAACAGGTATATCATGAAAAGCTTGCAAATATAAAACTTTACTTTAACACATATCCAATATTAAATAAAAGAGTAGCAAAAAGTAGCAGCGATAAAACAGAATTACACCAAGTAATCCTACATAGTCATACATCATAAATTCAAACATAGGAAACAATAAACAGATCTACGACAGGAAAGTAAGAAAGCCTAACCATCTCCTTCAATGTCATCATCACAATCAAAATTAAATTATATGTCTTCATCCATAGATTTTGGGCCTGCATATGGAGTAAATTGAGGTCAAGTAGAAAACTCAATTGACTGGTCGCCCTTCATGAATTTCACTAATGTCTCGTTATAATCAGCATCATAATCACTCTTTCTTCTAACATAATATGTAATGTGATCAAATTTATTTTACATATCTTCCATACGACACTTCATAAAAAACATATCATTCTGGTATTCCAAATATCTTTCATTCAACACATCCCAGAAACCAGATGGAAGCTCAGTAGTAGTGGAAGTAGAAGGTCTAGAAGTAGAGGGCCTAGCATGAGTAGTAGGAGCACCTTAAGTTCTATCTCTAGGTCATCCATATACATCTACATCGGCCTTCCAATGGGCTTACGTGGCTTCAACTGCTCTTCTAAATGTTCAAATTTTACTCAAGAGTCTTTGCAAATAGTAAATATCAAAGATGAAAAACATAGACCTGAAGTAGTACTAGCTCTCGCAGAAGAACTAATAGCCTCAAAAATAAGAGTGCCAACATTTATAGGCTTCCTCTCTTGAATGCAGTAATTAGAATGGCTTTTTTCTCTTGTTACCTCACTTAAATGATTTCAAGGAATCAAGCGAGCAGAAATAAAATAATGTCATGCCTTTGAGGTGTCATTGAGCTTGGAAGAAAAAAAAAATTTCCTTATGATCATTCTGAATCTTCTAGGCTCCACGTTTATCAGTCAAATATGCAACAATATGATCTAACTCTTCTTCAGATGAAAAGAACTCTGAATAGAAAAAATCAATAGCAGGTGGCAGACCATATATCACATTAATCCTTTCAGAACTAAACTCTACTCCTCTTCCTCGAACAAAGACCTCGTCATCATCTGCTTCATGTAAGTTTGCATAAAATTCCCGTATGACAGCGATGACAATAATAGCAGTAAAATAGCAAAAACTTTCTCATTGTCGAGCCACAATAACATTTTCTATAGCTCCACTGAGTCTGTAAAAACTTCGCTCTGAAATAAACTTTCTTGACGATGCAAATTCGTTGTAACGAATTTGTGCTTTAATATTAGCAAATTTAGCATTGTCAAAATTTTCCTTTCCCTTTCCCCGCTTAATCTTAGGAGTCATCTAAAAATTTGAAAAACTCTAACAAATTTTAAAATTAAGATACAAGGCTTCCTACAAGCTTTTTCAAGCAAACAAGGTTTAGATCCATGGATTTTTTTCACCACCAAATCAAAAATTTTTGCAATTTTTGGTCTCCACTTAATGTATGAAAATTCATGGTGAAATCACAAAATAACTATGCTAAAATGAAGATCTAACCTCGAGAAGATGAAATTTGGTGGTTTCGAGCCAAGAAACTTGAAAATCAGAGCTCTAAGAAGCGCCCCAGTTCAGATTTTTTAGAAAAAGAGGAAGAAGGAGCTTAGGCGTCAAATGGCGTCGGTTCGGTTTAATAAGTGAAATTTTTGAGTTTCAGCCAGTTCAATTGAACCGACACCTGTCTCAAAATTTTTCCTTTCTTGGATTTTAAGTGCAACACAACAAGACTAAGGATTATAAACTAAAATTTCTCATTAATTTAATATCACACCTTTTGTTTATGATCTCCCAAACATCTTCTAACTTCCAATTATAATTCTTAATTTAAGATTAATTCACCAATCTAACACATAATTTACACAAACATCACTTCATTATAAACTTTCAAATGACAATATAAAAAACATAACAAACACAATTAAGTAGTACAACAAAAGCAAACCAACACACATTCAATTACAAGATTAAGTAGCACACAAATCACATCCTTACTAAAGTAGACACAACATAAACACTTAAGCACTAGAATTCTTCCAATGAACAACACTTGTTGATCCCATTCTAGTCACCCTTCTCACATGTCAAGTAGTTGTGATCAAATGTGTGGAAGAAAGGAGCATGAGGAAATTCCATGGCCGCTTTTTTGTCAATCCAATTGTTCTTGCAATACATAGTTACCTGATAATCCTGATAACACGCCATGTGATTGAATTAGAGTTTCATCTACCACTCTAAATGTTTATAATGATGATATATTTCATGCGACTTGTTGTGCAGATGTGACAACTCTTCAATATTCCCCAATTTGTTCGTCACCTATTCTAAATCAGCGTCAAAAGCCCATTGAAACAGGTTTGGGCATCATTATGCCAAACTTATTTCTAATCGTCATTCCATTATCTCTACTCTCCATGGAAGCAAGCAAGATCTCAAAGTCCTTCAACTTACTTCTCTCTAGTCTAATTTTCAAGGGTCTGAAGATTTAGCATGAAGGTAAGGCAGTTTTATAGAAAAGAAATGGAAAAAACTACTTGGGGCGGATTTCCCCACGTCCAGATACTGTGGCGTCGAGGCGCCAACTTCACAGGACTCTAGCACTTAGACGCCAATTTTGGCGCCTAGGTACCAATGTCCTAGTGAACACTGATTCACCTATCGTCGAATTTCCTTAAGTTTCAATCATGTTTAATTCGTTAAATAGTGTTATTTTTTCAAAATTTAGTCACATTCAATGAAACTTCTAGAAAATAACTGTGATGCCTAGGCGCTAGCCAAGTTCTACATCTGACGCCTAGGTGCCAGTTCGATTGGCTTGGTAATTTTCTTTAGTTTAGCCCATTTTGCTCCTTTTTGATGCATTTTTGCTCTTTTTTACTCTTGAACTTTTTTTCTTGCACCTGCAATAAAAAAACATAATAATATCTTTCATTAAAGCATAAATTGAGCATAAAATGTGAAAAATATGTAATTTTAAGGTGGATCAGCGGTACAGACCATGTCCCCGCCACAACTCATTTTGATTCCAGCCGGGGATGATGCTTAAATCCTGTTGACTGAGAATCACTTCTCGTCCTCTAGCGGTGAAAACATGTCTTCTCCATGACTCGTTTTGATTCCAGTCTAGGATGATGCTTAAATCTCGTTGGTTTAAAATCACCTCTCCGTCCTCTAGCGATGCAGACCATGTCCGTACAACGACTCATTTTGATTCTAACCCGTAATGAGGCTTAAATCCCGGCAGCTGAGAATCACTTCTTGTCCTCTAGCAGTGCGGGCCATGTCCCCACCACGACTCATTTCGGCTCTGGTTCGTGATAATGCTCAAATCACATCCGCTGAGAATCACATTTCTCGTCCTCAGCCGGTGTGAACCATGTCCCCACCGTGACTCATTTTGGTTATTCCCTATGATGAGGCTCAAATCCCGCTGGCTGAGAATCACTTCTCATGCTCTAGCGATGCAGACCATGTCCCGACAATGACTCATTTTGATTCTGGTTCGGAATGACACATGAATCGTGTTCACTAAGAATCACATTTCTCATCCTCTAGCGGTGTGGACCATGTCCCTGGTACGACTCATCTCAGTTATGGCACGGGATGGGGTTGATGATGAGGCAGTGCGATGTGTTGATAAATATAATGGTGGTGGTTGTGATGTAGTGGTGGTGTTGCAGATGTTTATGTTTCTTATCTTTTTTTATCTCCCATGAATTTATGTTATTTAGTTCTTTGCATACTAGTTATTGTAATGGGCAAGACAAAAGAAATCAATTTGTCTGCTACCTGGGGTAAGGAGATGACATCAACATTTTATAACATCTGTGTCAAAGAAGTCGAGTTGGGAAAGCCAACCACTTATTTTAACATGAAAGGTTGGCAGAATATACTAAAAAAAGTTTAAAGAAAGCACATGGAAAGAGTATGATCGAATGCAATTTAAGAACAAATCAGATCAAGTGAAAAGAGACTAAAAAATACGGAAAGAGCTAAAGCGAGGATCTACAGGCTTGGGTTGGGATTCTATAAAGCAAATCATCGATGCTTCTGAAGAATGATGGACCAGGAGATTGGATGTGAGAATGTTTGAAATTTAAAATCATTGTAAAGTTACAACATTTTCATTTATCAATCTAAATGTTTATTAATTGATTTGAAGGAGGTGCCAATTACGAAAAAAATTCAAATTCACCCTAAACTTGAAGATAAGTTGGATCGTATGTTCCGCGGAGTGGTGGTCACACAAAACGAGAGAGGGCACAAAACCCGATCTGAGCAATTAGAAGTATAGCAATCTGGTGGGTTCAATGAGGGGTCTAACCCAAAGTTACATGAAGTAGGATCTACTAGTTGACAAGGTTGAGAAAAAGCAAAAAGAAGAAGCCACTTTCACTAGAAGTCAAATCTCCCAGTTGTTGGCTCCATGCACCAGTGAGCCTTAGTGGGTCACAAGTAACTTCCATTCAGCAGGTCATTTGGACATATGGAAGATACTCCAAAAATTGACGAGGACATGTCATTTTATTTGTTCTCCATGAAGTTGTTGGATGACCCGACCAGGAGAGAGTTTCTTATGATGATGAAAACTGCATGTATGATTAATTACTTAAGATGTCATTACGATAATCAGAATGCATGAATTTCGCATTATTTGATAGACTAATTTATGTTGTTTGGATTTCAGTTTTATTATTTTTTTTTTAATTTGGACATCTTCAAATTATTTCTTATAGTAGAGTGTTTTTTATATGCTATCGTGTTATGCTAAATGCATTTAAATCTAATTCAGTGTTCTTTTTTTGTGATAGCTGATTAAACAATGAATAACAGAGATAGAGAAAGATGCAAAAGAAAAATTATAGTTGCATTATGTTTAATATACAAATATTACAACTCATATGTTGTTCGATCTCCCTGCATTACCTCTACTTACATAGGCGACAAATGAGTTAGGGATTTGCTTGTGAGTCACCTCACAAGCTTTAACAACATTTCCAAATGACACGAGCCATTTTCAATTCTCTATTGGAGGAATTGCACGTAAATCATGGTCTTCATGGTTTATCCAGGATGACTTCAAGAGGTGTGTTATATACAATTCTCTATATATTATCACAAGTGTCCATGAGGGGTGACATGGAATGCTTATAACTCTCATCTAAAACCATCATTAGAGACTTCTCTATTGGGCTACACGCTTTGATTAGTTTGTCATCAAAAGTTATCATCCCTGAAGATCCCACACTTCAAAGCACACCACATGACCGCAGTTATATACCATATTTTAAGGTAATTTCATGTGTTCATATTTCCCTAAATTTACTTGAACATGTCTCTAATATATTTGATAATTGTTTTAGGATTCTATTGGAGTGATTGATGGCACATGTGGATGCATGTGTTCCCAATAGTGAAAAGATTGCATACACTGGATGATGTGGATCACCATCACAGCATGTGATGGTTGTATATGATTTCAATATTCATTTCGCATTTGTGTTGGCCGGACGAGAAGAGAATACACATGAAAGTCATATTTTTAATTTTGTTATGAGAACTCATATGTATAACTTCTGAAGCCGCATCTAGGTTAGCTTGAACATTAATAAATGAAATATTAATTTCTTTTGCAATATTAACGATTATTTTTACACTAAGAAAATATTATTTGATTAACGTTGGATATCTATTACAAAGAAGGTATCTCAAACCCTGTCCTGATACCAAATATCACATTCCTAATCCTAATATTTAGAGGGCTGACGATGTCACTCCGAATAGGAAAGAAATGTTAAACAAGAGACACCCCTCCTTACGATGTATCATTGCAAGGACATTCAGAGTTTTGAAGAAGAAATGGGTCATACTGCGTGATATGCCTACATATATATTTTCCAAAGAAGTGCAGATTATGGTGGTCTCAATGACTCTCCACAGCTATGTTCGATGGCAACCTTTGCGTAACTACCTTGACCTGAATAGAGCTGATGAAGATCATGTATGTCCCTGTTAAAGCATATGAATATCGTCTTGGGCGATCTTTAGCACATGCCAAAATTGATTTGTTTGAGACTTTTTTCCAGGTGGGGAAGGTGCAAGCAAGGTGATAGAGTTGAGGGAGCGAATTATAAGTGCTATAGTTGTAGGCTGAATTGAGAGAACATCTATTTTCTTGTTGTTATGTTATTTGTAATGTGTTATGAAAATATTTATTTTTTGTTGTATCTGATTTTTATACAAATCATGTTTATTTCGAATCCCAATTTTATTTATATTTCTTATGCATGCATACTTTCCCACCAGAATGACCGATGAGGCAACCGTGGATAAATTATATAAAATAATTTTTTATTACATGTTTTTTTTATGCCTATGATAAGGCATTCAACCTTATGGGTTCTTTTGATGGCTTATATGTCACTATTGGTTCTTGTCACATGTGAAATCCCAATGAAGACAACTAAGTTTCTCTCCTTTTTTAGTGTTAGGTTATTGAGAATCTTTTGGATGGCTTTTTTTTGTGATGTGCATATATGATACACAAAAGCCCGATATTACGTGTGTTTAAGACAATCAAGAACTCTTTTTTTATAAGGTCTGTTATCTTCTTGTAGTGATAGATTCGTTGGTTTATATATTGTGTTCTCTTAGACCTCACAGCTGCATAAAACTTTAATTTCTTATTTCTATTATTTATTTCCACTAATGTTACATCTAAGCGTCTGTGCTTTGTGATTTTAAGACCTCAAAAAAGATGAGCTCAATAATTTTCGGTACCTCCAGAGCATTTTATTACTACAGCGAACTACAATGTTCATTGCCTACTTCACGACAGTCACATAGTTACAAGAGACAGTTTTACAAGTGTCCGAGGAGAAGCTGAATGTTGTGACTTCATTAGGTGGGTAGACGGGTTGATGTATTCTATTGCCAATAGTGAGTGAGCGTGAAGAGTTTCCTTGGATAATGACTTATCTCGTGAGATAAATCATGTGCATTTTTAAAATAATATTATCATATTATTAATCATTATTTTAATAGCAATTTTTTTTAATTTTGATTACCATGTTACTAGCTATTTAGTAAAGTGTAGATTTTTATTTTGTAATGTTCAAACTGGATATTTGTTTTCAAGTATGGAATATGCTAGTATGAAAAATTATTTTATAAAAATCACTGTAGTATAGAGACAGAAAGATCATTTGTTCATAGACAACTACATCACAACTATTTTAAAACTACAAAAAAAACAGACAATCAATTTATTCACAGCTACTTATGTGCAATAGCTTTCTATCACAGCTACTATGCAACAACTTTTAAATAAGCTCCAGCTAACTCATACACTAAATAACTGACAATTAAAAGACGAAAAAAAAAACAAACTTCTTTAGTTTAATGTATAGTATTTGTGCTCCAAAGTGCCACAAAAACTTGCTAAGTTGTTAAAATTTAACATTTTAATTATAATATTTTTCTTGGTTAGTAAATTGGAAACTTGCATTTTACAATAATTTTATTCATCAATCGACTACTGACACAAGTTCCTCCAAATTTCAACTTTTCTTAAATGTAACAAAATTGGGCTACACATGAAAACTAAACTCCAAAAAAATAAAACGGAAAAACTAAAACTCCCTAAAAAGCTACTTTTTAGGAGCTAACATAAAGACAGTTCGAAGATTAATATATTTCAACACTCATATAATTGGATTTTTTTTTTCTCTCACCTAATTAAATCAAGCATTTGAAGACTACTATTACTTGAGCACAAACTTGTAGAAAAATCAAAACCAAATGAAACCAAAACAAAAATGCATATAAGGCATAAACAACAATGTAAGACTTCATCTCAAAAGCCAACATTATTTGGATATCCTTTTTTTCTGTTTCCCATTATGAAGACCACCATGATCATCTTCTTCAAGCTTTCTTCTTAGATGAATCAGTTTTTCATCAGCATCTGGACTTTGACCAGAAAGGTTTAGTGCATAAGCTGCTCCAATTTGTCTCTTGCATTCCTTGCTTGCAATGTCATGAGAAACCACTGATTAAACATCAGAAGATCAGCTGTTAAAAGAAGAGCCAGAAGTTTTAGACAAAACATCAAAAACCAAAATTCAGGTTGAGAAGTACCAGGTTTTGGGTAATCTTTGCCAATAATACAATTGGCTTGGCTTTGGATGCTCAATGGAGCAGTCCAAGGTTCATATATGTACTTCTTGGGCATATCTGCAATAAATTTTAATCTGAGAAGTTATTCTTAATGAACAAATGAATGTAACCAAAATAGGGAATGAGTGGTGCTACCTTTCAAAACTGGGAGGAAATGCCTAATGAAGTTTCCATTAGGATCATATTTCTTCCCAAAAGATATGGGAGAGTAAATACGGTTATACTGTTGAATGAGCAAAATAGATTACTATGTTAGTTAGATTTTGTTCATCTTGGTACACCATGACAACAATGTTGTAGAAGACTAACCTGGTAGAAAAAGGATGAACAAGAGAGCCACAGCCAGTTGCCATTATTTATGGCCCAATCAGAATCTATGAGCAGTCTCTCGAAGACATCGCGCCCTTTTTCCCAGTGAATAAACTAGAAGGATAAAGAAATTGATCTTGAGTCATTCATCTGAATCCAATAAATGTTAATGGAGTGAAACTTCAGATGAACTTTTTAGTCATCCTAAGGTGACAGAGGTACTTAAGAAAAGATGAACTTGATGCATTATCAAATAAAAATAAAGTGAGGCAAGTAATTAGCTGTAAATTAAAAAATCCAAAATGGAACCATTTTTAATTGTCAAAAACTTCCATGTTAGAAAATTTATGCAAGATTGTATTCATAAAAAATTGGTTGATGACAACAGCTGATGAGTATCTTTAGCAGCAGGGATGTCGGTCGGGATATGTTGATCCACAACAAAGATGCCAATCAAGCGAGCAAATTAGCAACTAATAAACTCAATCCATGAAGATTAATTCTTGATCTAGCTCCAATAACCAAGAAGAAATTAAAAATCCTTATTTAGGGATTTTCATTTTTATTTTTATTTTTCATTTATGAATATTGCAATAAAATTATTTGTTTAAGATGTATATATGCAGACATTTGCAGTGGTTTCAAAGTTTAAATTTCAAATTTTAGGACCTTTGAATTTAGATTCTTAATTATCATGAAAGAATCATATAAATTTATTGAAAATATGTATTGCATAAATTTAGCCAATAAACATCATTCCAAATAAAGGAGTAGCAAGCCAAGGAGCTGCAAGGAGGTTTTAAGGAAGTTTGACAAGCTAGTGGCAGAAATTAGTTGCTAACCATCTTCTTCTTCTCCCTCCATTTTTCCATTTTGAATGTCACTCATAAAACTAATATTGCTGAAGAATAAATAAGAGTTTGCCATTGTCAATGGAAAAATATTTGAAGACATTCCAAAGGAGAAAGGGCTTAGCGGTCATCCTCTCAAAAGGAAACTATTTCAGTGACTCTTATTAACTCTAATACTTTAATGAGCTGTAGAAATTTATCTTATTTGTGCTTTTTCAAATGTCGTTCTGGTAATGTTATTCATTCATCCAAATGTATTAGAAAATTATTTTCTTACAACAAGCCTCACTTAAATCCATGAAAACCCCTTATTGAGTAGTTGGCCAAGCATGGTCTCTAATAAGACCTAGTGCTTTTCGACAATTCAATTGATGGATCAAAACACATTGAAAATCGTAGAAATTTCATATACATTCATGTGTTCTCGGCACAGTTCTTCAACCCTAAATCCACCCTAGCAGCAAGGGTGATTTTCATCTTACACTAGTTTCATTAAAAACCCCAAAAAAGAAAAAAATACAAAAAATTTTTAAAAACATGAAAAGCTCTTAAAAACCTTTAAACATATTGGATTAAGATTTTCAAAATTTCTCAAGCCAAAAGACCAAGTAAATTCCTCACATTGAATCCTAAAGTCAAAACTAAGTTTTCTCAGGTTTTTGTCTGTTTTATATTGGGTAACCTCGCTTCTGCTCATAACCTTAATTCCTTTTACTAATCAAGTCTACCAAGGCCTAAACAATCTTTCTAGCCCTCTTGGTAAAAGCTCCAAACCTCAAATAGCCCCTATCCAGAGAGCTAAACCCAGGCCATACCGACTCAGAATAGAATTTCACATAAAAAAAGTAAAATAAACAAAAGTAGATTTTTAAGGTCCAAATATCCAAACTTCAACAAAAAACAAAAGGATAACTATCATAATTGTTAGGTTGAAGATACATACTAGATCACCCCGAGTCAAAAAGCATGCAACTGAATGGCGAGCTAAATGGTGCATCCATCCCCACTTCTTCAGCTACAATAGTGAAAAAATGAAAACTACTTTAGAATGGCGTTGATTATAGTACTAAGATAATGCAAGTAACATTAATTTCCCAAATCAAACAATCTTTGTTATGAAATTATGCCAAAATGGGTTGATGAGATGAAGAAACCTGAATCATTATGGCATCAATCCATGGATAACCTGTATGACCATCTCTCCATGCTTCAAACAACTTTTCATCATCTCTCCATGGAATCTATAAAATTAATAAAATGCATGCTTTAACAATAATTTCAGCTAGGTAATTGTAGCAAAATGTGGATGATTAATAATTAAAGTAAAAATGAGATAAATTGCAACATAACTAAAGCAACTAGTTGGGCTAACCTGTTTGCAAATTTTGTTTCCATGCATTTTATCAAAATTAGGAGTGCCAAAAGCCGCGGCATAGAAAAAATCACGCCACAATAACTGTCATAGGTTAGATTTGCTTAGTTTAAATATTTTACAGCAAACAAAAAAAAAATCCCAAAGAATACAAGAGTTGACCTGCCCAGCAAGTGAGACTGGAGGTAGTGTGTGCTTTTTGACTGTCTTATAAACATCATCAACACGCTGAAAAAAGTATCTCGAAGAAAGACATCCAAACTACAAAAATCCAACAAATAAAAGTGATAAGCCTAGGTTGTTAAACAGAAACCAACATGCTTTTGAGCAAGAAACTAATAACAAAAGCATAAGTGATGACTAATGTGAAAAATATTTGGGCTATAGAATTACTTTTAGGTATGGAGAAAGTACAGTTGTTGCTGGCATTATAAATTCAGAAGGATTACCCTTTGGTTTTTCAAATTCTGCCACCCATTTCTGCAAGATATAAGTGAATTAATTAGTAACTAAACGATACAATAAATAAGGTCAATATAGAATCACTCAATCTTAACTCATTAGAATCTTCTAGTCATTATCATCATCTTGATTATCACCAACCCTCTTCCAACTCATAATAGTTTTATTTAGTTTCAAAAATGCCATTAAACTATAAAAATGAAAATTCCATATGCTAAATATAGGTATCAGCAACATGCTTGAGAATTGAAGAGCCTAAAACTTGGATGAAATAAAAAAAAAACACGAAAACTAATAAAAACTATAATGAATAATATAGAAGAGTTATTATCATAAAGAAGTACCAATTGAATAGATGAAAAAAAAACACAAGTTACAGCAAAACCAAAATTTGTTTTAAACACCTTAAAAAAACTCCAATCATACACTCATATATTAGTACTTCTCAAAAACTTGCATAAGAAAAGGAAAGCACAAAATTTCTGAAACATAAATTGTTTCTATAAAATCAAGAAAAAAATGATTTTTTAGCCCTATGAATTATCCAATCCGAATGAAACACACACTAGTTTACTAGATCATAAAGGTTTTCCGATAATTTTTGTGTAAATACAATTTGATCAGACGAAAATGTTGACAAACATGAAAACTGATTAGTTTTGAAAACTAATTAGTTTTCAAAATACTAGGGCCAATTTGTTTAGACTGAAATAATATCAGAAGATATTGTAGGGCAACTATAATTTCTCTGTTGAGGCCCTTCAATAGAAAACTGAACTACTTAACAGCACTCAGTCAACCACTTTGATGCAAAATTAAGCTAAAGGGAATGTTCAGTTGTTCAGTAAGATTAAGCTTCTATTTGAGGCCAAAATGCTGCATATATAACCGCTAATGAGGCTTAAATTAACAAAATACCCCAAATGATTGTAAGGACTATAATATAATTGGTTAAGATTCTAACTCTTGCTTTTTGCCTTTGCAAAGTTCTTATCATATAAATGGAAAATTGGACATCATCATCATCATTAGGCTTATCGTATTTAGTTTGTGTTAGATTTAAGCTTCCTTTTCCATTCATTCACGTTCTAGTATTGCATACATTCTAACTTTAGACCATTTAAAATTTCAGAACGGCAACCAGCAGTTAACATTAGTCTAATTAGTTTCCCTCCTTTTGTCTTGAAAATAAATATATCCATTTGTATTATTGATGCATCTTTAGACTTAAATTATACATGCACAAACTAGAATTTGACCCACTTTGCCACTTATGCGGAAGTAGAGAAGCTGTCTCAACATCATTAATATTATCATTATCCCAAATATTTAAGCAGGCTTAGCCCAGACACTTGTCTTCAACTTAATAATAATCTCAAATTTAAAATTAAAGGGAGAATAAATGATGTGCCATTTTTCAGCAAAACAAAGACAAATTGTACCAGACGACGTCAATATAATTCTTCTCATACCTTGTTAGCCAAAGCTTCATTCAACCTCTTAAGCGCCTCAGTCTCGCCACCCCTGAAGGGAGAAAACTCCTACACTTATGATAGAAAACGCCACTATCAGCAGAGTCCTAAATAAACTGCAGGCTTAGACTAATTAAATAAATGCTGGCATGACCTGTGTAACATCTTTATAACCAAGGTCATGAATGGATGGAACTCCATGAAATTTGTACCCTGCAACATCGCCAATAGGAGGAAGCAAGGAGTAGATTGAACATAGAGGTGCTGATGGCTTGCCAGCAATAGCTACAAATGACTTGTATGTCAAAGGCGCCTTTCCACCATTCTATTTTTTGTAACCATATATTATCCAAATAATTATAAATATTTTACAAGTTTAAGAAGCATAAATAAATATAAGGGATTGATAATTATTTAAACCATAGAACACAATAAAACTACCTTCNGACTTGTATGTCAAAGGCGCCTTTCCACCATTCTATTTTTTGTAACCATATATTATCCAAATAATTATAAATGTTTTACAAGTTTAAGAAACATAAATATATATAAGGGATTGATAATTATTTAAACCAGAGAGAACAATAAAACTACCTTCTGTATGATTTCCGTGGGATCAAAGAGTGTATGACTGACTGGAGAAAAAACTTGGATCCCTGATGCAGAAGCTATGTCCTAGTAAAACCAAGATCATAAACTGATTCACAAACAAATGAGTTATAAAGCAATAAATTTTTTCCTAAAATTGCACAAGAAGATAATTACCAAGTTTGCTTTGGTTTTCTTATTTCAGAACTAATGCGCTAAAAAGGAAAGAAGTTAAGAAAAAAACGGAGATTTACAAAGCAACCATTTCTTATTCATTTACGTATCTCACACCAAAATTTTAATTTTACAAACACAGCACCTTACCTAAGCATGAAAATGTGGATTTCACCGTTCCATACTGTTGATAAGTTTGAGTTGGATGCTGTGATTGTAAAAATGAGACTTTTGGTGTGAGATAATTAAATGCATAAGAATTAGCTGCTGTGTATGTAAATTCCCGAAAAAAAATGTCACCTTGACTTTATTATCTCTAGACTGGGCATACGGCTCGGTGTCAAATTCAAAATATAATTTTCCAATCTTCCACTGGAGAAGAGAAACAGACAAACAAAAGAATCAATCCCAAAATCAAAACATAGCATTTTCATTATTAAGATAGAGGCAAGACAGAGATTGGACGACTAGAGGTCTAGAAGAAGCTCACGTCCTTCAGGAGCCTGGCCATGACCTGCACCGGCTCTCCTTTAAGCACCAGGAGCCGAGATCCAAGCCTCCTGAGTCCGCTATCGAGATTCACCAGGCTTTCGAGAAGGAACTGAATCCGATTAATGCCAGCCCTAGCAGATCCCGGGGAGGAAGCTAAGCCATCCGGATCGACGTAATAAGGATCGAGTACGAAAACAGGAAATAGATGCTTCGATTCCATCCGCGCAAGCTCCAATGCCGGATTATCGTGAATCCGCAGGCCTTTGCGGAACCAGATTATAGCATTCAGCGACGAAGATGACTCCATGGAAGCAAAAGGCCGAGAGGGAGGTCGAAAACCTCCAAAATTTGGCCGCTGCAGAAGAGGAATACCTCTTGGAGTAGAGTAGAATCGGAATGGGGATGCCGTTCTAGTTAAGAATAGCTACTGCTTCGTCTTCTTCTCTGCTTCTTCTTTCACAGTCAGTGAAAACTTTGCTGCCTGAAGAAGAATGAAGATCGAATTGCCATTTTTTGTAGACATTTGCACGGGCGTGGCTGCTTCCACGTAGCTGGCTAACTGTGATATACTGATGGCCGTGCTTTTGTTCAAACATATAAGCAAACGCGCTCCTTCCCGGGAAAAATTATTGTATCACAGGTAGCGTGTCAAGACTGTCCAAATTATTGTCACTGCGGTGTCTGATCTTGATCATAGATCACGATAATTTATGATCAGCATATATTTCAATTTTTTTAAAAAAAAATTAGGTGGGCCTCACTGAAATACATCCTGACCATAAATCACCTGATTTAAGACCAGGTTCGATAGAATAATTTTTCGTATTTAAGAGCCCAAATTATCACGTGATTCTTTACTATTAGACATCTGATTGAAATTTGTATCAGATGTCTTGATACAATAATTTCTCGTTTCGTAGGATATAATGAATGGTTGGTTCTTAAATAAATGCATTTATTTCAAAGATTTATTTTATGTTGTTATCTTATCACTCCATAGCAAAAATAAAATAAAATAAAATAAAAATAATAGAAACAGATCTCCTATAATCCAAGATATCTTACTAGATATCTATAAAGAGACAAAATATAGAGGTAAAGAGGAGAGAAGGGGAGCTTTACATGGAGCTCTAGGTGTTTTCATTTCTTGACACCATATTTATAGGATTTTTGGACTAAATGGAAAAGCCACACAAAAAAAAAAATATGAATAAGAAGAATAAATACAACATGTAAGTTATAATGGAAGGCTTGAATTGGTACACATTGAAAGCATTGGTGTGTCCTTCAAATTCGGGAAGTTACTTCATGTAATTGACATATCCAACATGGACAACACATGTTGTGCTATGATGTTTATTTTGATTGGGGAAATGTTGACGGGACTTGGGCGAGTGTGACTAATCTTTAGGTGAAATTTACTAGGCCCTATGCGAGTGCATGTTTTTGTCTTTCATTTGGGTGAATCAATATATTTGGCATACATTTAGTTCCTTGATTATATTTTTTTGATGACTTGCTATCAAAAAGATTAATAGAGCTAGTTCTAATATTTATTATTTTAAAAAAAAAGTATTTCTACCACCCCTTTTTTATATTAAGAATAGTGTTTTCATCAACTTCTTTTCATTAAAACCCTGATGTAAGTACAAATCTCTTCCAATTACCAATGCCTAGGTCTCAAGGCATGCTTAAGCATTTATTTTCAATTCCGAACTTTTCTTTTAAAAGTTACCACCTTCACATTTAAATTATTTAGAAGGGAACAACTCTAATCCTTCTTTAGTGGCGAACATTTGAGGTTGTAACTTACATAGAAACATCAAGCATCAATTTTGTTAAAGCAAGGCGTTAAAGGTGAGTCAAATTATCCCGCATGACATAAATAGAGAATATTAAGAGGCACATTCAAGTCTCTAGCATCATGACAATTAACGATTTGAATGAAGAATGAATCTTGCTTGCCCCTGTGCTCCATAGTCACTGCTTGCTAAATGCACATATGGCTTATCAAGTTGTTGTGAAACATGTGATGCAGGTAGTTGATTATTTCCTAATAAATGAAGTTTGAAAGTTTATTATTAGATACTCATGTTTATTTTACTCTCTCCTTAAGTGAGTCTTTTTGATATTTTTAACTCTTCAACTATAAAAAGTAAGTATTAACAAGCAGTTCTAGGTGGTGAGTGATTTGATGTATATTTAATTCATGCAAGTGCACGTATCGTTCAAGTAATATATAATGATTTGGTGCAAGATTATTTCAATAAGAAAAGATATCAATTAGCAAAATTAAGTTAATTACTAGTCATACTTCAAATTAAGTATTATCCAAACTTATTTGGGAAAATCCTACAGCACAACAAATAGAAAACTTTAGCAGTTTGAAAAAGTGCTAGACAGTTTCTCCTTAGGGAGATTTAAGTGTTTGATTAATGTTCCATTTGGGTAGATATTGGTTTCTCTCTTCCATTCCATTTTGTTATTCAGTTTTTTGTGCTTGAGTTACTATCTCATTGGTTCCTATCTATTTGGTGATAAAGAAGCAAAGATTGAGTGTTATCCAAGCATCTTTGGGAAAACCCTACAACACAATAACTAGAAAATATTAGTTGTTTCAAAAACATGTTGGACGGTTGCTTCTTAGGGCAATTTTGATGTCTAATTACTATTCCATTGGTGTAAGGGTTGGTTTCTCTCTTCCATTCTATGTTATTATTTAGCTTTTTGTGCTTGACTTACTATTCCATTAATTCCCCCGTTTGGCGATGAAGAAGCAATCGTTTTGCTGAGTTGTTTGCATGTAACTCTACTCCTAATTCTACTGATAGAACTTGTTTGATTTTCCCCCAAAGCTATCATGAGAGATTTAAGGAAGTGACAACAGATTTATTAAGAAAGCAATTATGAATAATAGAAAACCACAGTTTTGTTTTCATAAGCTAAGACTTGGGCATTGGTTGAACCACTTAAATTCATCCTTGTTGACATGGTCACCTATAGCCACCAGAAGATGGATATTATTAGGAAACATGTTTATGACTTGAAGCTTTTAAATAATGCCTATTGAATGAAAGACACATCATGATTAAGATGGGTAGAGAATAGTATTATGGTTGTATGTTTTCAAAGATACTATTTCGTGTTGGCAACATCCTTATGAAATTGTTGAAATGGACTCCTACCTTTGATCCAAGCGTTAAACCACCTATAGTTCCTACCATGATTAAAATTCCTGGTTCAAGACACCATTTTTTGAACAAATAAGTGTTATAATCATTAGAAGCTATTTTTGGTAGACCAATGAAACTATGCCTCCTCACTTTCAACTTCAGTAGGCCTTCAGTAGTATGAGTTTTGATGGAACAAGATATCACAACCCCTTATGTTGATGAGATATGGATATGTTCCCGGAATAATAAATATTGACAAAAAGTTATTATTGAGAAAAACATATATTTTGCACAAAATGACAGATGTTTCGTCATTTTTTAGATGCATATTACATTGGAAAACACTTGCAACCAAACGAAAAGATTTGAGAAGGTCAAGAGAAAATGTGTCTATCCAGACTAAGCAGACTATGGGGTAAGAAAGCATTAGTAGGCCAAAATAAATTTTAACAAAAGCATATCAAGAACTTCAATAGAGAGATCCGAACAGTTTATACTCTAGAAAAAACTTAGAAACTAGGTAGGTTGCATTTGGTAATTTTAAAGAGCTAGAATAATATTTGTTAAATGATCAGATTCTCTAGCATATAAGGTATGTAGAGGACCCTTTAATTATTCTTAATTTCCAAGTGAAACATATTCGTCAAGATATCAATGAATTAAAATGAATGAAAGATGAGCTCAATGGCATGGAAAATGCAATTTCACAAGACATTAACAACCAAGAAGCCTTAGACAACAAATAGATGTTGATTGTTTAAAGCAATCAATAAAATATTTAGAGGAGAAATGGATAGTGCAAAAAAAAAATAATTAAGCACAAAGGAATCAAAGAGTTAAGATATATAACCCCAATGCAACTATGGTATTTTAAGGAGAATCTCCAACTGGCTATTAGCAAATATTAATAATAGATCGCCTTCTATACCACTAGAGGGAGCAAAACTCTAAAAAATGTTTAGTTTTCTCATATTAAACCAAATGCCGCTAAGAGAATTAAAAAACTCTTAAGAGTTCATAAATTATAATACTTTGGCATTTTGAAACATATGGCCTCCTAATGTAATATGCAAATACATGTAAATAATTATGTAATTTCAGGTGTATAGGAAAATTTAGCAACAAGATGGTTTCTTTGGAAAGGTGAATTAGAATTCTAGGTTTTTATTGATGATATTCAGTTTATACATATCTCAATTCAACTTCCAAGTTTTTCATCCAGGCTACTATTGTGTATGTTGGTTCTATTAAGAATTCTAGAAGGGACCTATGGGAGAAGATAAGAAGTTTGAACCCAAATCCAAATATTTCTTAGCTCATTAAGGAGACTTTAACATGATCATACGTAATAGTGAAAAAATGGCGGTAGACAACCAAATATGATTGTTATCCTAGAATTTGCAAACACTATCAAAGATGTTGAACTGCTTTAGAAGCCATGCATTGGTTGCCCCTTCACTTTGTATAGAGGGAGGACTTTTGAGATGCTAGAAGAATATTAGTGAATAAAACTTATAATGATTTACTCAATCACTCTCTGATTACACAGCTTAGTAGGACTTTCTTTAAGCATGCTCCTTTTCTTTTCATTAAATTCCTATCTAAGCCTACCAATCATATTTCATATTTCATAATGTATAGACACAATGTTGTAGTTACAAGGATTGCATAAAATTTTTTTGAAATAGTGATTACAAATGGAACCATCAGACCAAATTATGATTATTATATAAAAATGTGGTGAAATTTATTTTAAAAAATTTTATTGGAAAGTTCTTAGTGATGTGAGAAACAAGATTTTTTAGTGTTGAATGTCAAAGTTTGTAACCTAAAAATAAGATTTGCAACAATCCATTGTTGGAATCTAACTTAGTGGAAGCTCAAGTGGAACTGATGACAACCATCAACATTGAAGAAAACACTTACTCAAAAAGTTGTATTCTCAAGAGATAGAAATACAATTTTTTTCCATGCTTGTATTCAAGGTAAGAGACACCAAACTCTTTGTTGAAGATTAAGGATGATGTGACGGGTTGGATTTACAGCCAAGAGGTGATTACTCAAATTAGAGTGGAACACCTTAGAACTTTTTTCTCAATAAAACCATTGAATATTTCTAATCTAAAAGTAGAACACTTTGATGACAACATACATTTGTGTAATAACCTGGATCTTTCTATGAGTCTTCTAGGAAAGAAATTAGAGGAGCCTTATTTGCCATAAATAGCAACAAAAGAAGTGGGTTAGTTGATTTTTTTATCGTTTTTACAAATCGTATTGGGAAATTATCGCGGAAGACCTGTTTTCTGATATTAAGTTTCTTTCATTGAGCATATATGCAAGGTATTTTAAAACTTTCACGATCTCACTTATTCCTAAAATAAATGAAAAAGGTAAATAAGAGAATTTTAGGCCTGTAAGTCTAAATATTGTGCTATCTAAGACTATTAGCATACTCTTGGTCCCGAAGATTCAACCTCACCTAGCAACAAAGAACGGCCCACAACAAGCTGCTTTTATGAAGGGCAGGAATATCATGAACAATATACTTATTGGTCAGGAATTATTCTATGATTTTGATAGAAAGGGTCGAGGTTGCAATTTGGTTTTCAAGCTTAGTATCAGGAAAGCGTATGACACTCTTAGATGAAATTTCATCTATGTAGTGCTACAAACCAGAGGCTTTAGTAGAGACATTTGCAATCTTAACTGGATATTCCTATTATTGGTTAGCCTCATGGACATTATAAAGCAACAAGTGGTATCGAGCAAGGTAATTCTCTCTCCAATTATTTTCATTTTGGTTTAAGATTATTTATCCAGGTTATTGGGAAAATTTCACAAGAAGAATCCATTGACCAATTTTCTACCGAAGGCAAATTTAATATATCAAACCTTGCAAATGTTTATGACATGATCATCTTCTCTAATCCCAACAAACATTTAGTGAAGCATATTTGGAAGCACTTGTAGAGTTTTGAAGAAGTGTTTGGTATGAAGTTCAATGATCGTAAACGTCTTTTTGTAGTTGATAAGGGAGTTAGTCTAAAATGGCAGATATAAAAAATACAAGAGGATGAAAGGGAAAACTCATAAGGAACTCAATTACATTGACACAAACATTGTTCTTTAATTTGTTGGGACTACTTTAGCTAGTATCATTTTTAATATTAATGATGGAGCTCCTACATTCACTAGAGGGACTATATCATTAACCATAATTAACTTCTTAATTTGGAATGTTAGTGGCCTTGCTAAACAAGAGGTCTCTAACATATTTGTGAATCTTGGCAAGATTCACAAACTTAGTATTTTTGCTTTTCTAGAACCTATAATAGCAGAAAAGAACATTTCTAAGACTATAAATAAGTTGAGGAATTTACATTATGTATACAACTGCAATCTCAAATTTTGGTTTCTATTGAAGAAGGGGGTGAAGTTTCAAGTTTTGTGTGACAAACCAAAGTTTCTTCATTTAGAAGTTAAGATGATAAATTACAGTATAAATTTCTCTAACTTATGTTAGGTGCTCTAATTCTGCTAGTAAAAAACTATGGTACAAGTTGAAAATTGTTAGGGGCACTAAGAAGGGTTCGTGGATGAGGACGGAGACTTGAATGTAATTGCCTCCTCTATGGAAAAGTAAGAAGAAAAAACTTCTTATTTTTTTTGTGATGCAGTCATTTTGTGATAACATTGCAATTGTCAGTCTCTTTGAAGCTAATTTTACATGTAACATCTTCACTTGGAGGAGGGGGAAAACCTTTGAGAGGTTGGATAAAATTCTCATCAATAAAAATTAGATTGAATATTTTCATTACACTGAAGTTGCTCTCCTTAGCATAATTGGTTCTAGTCATGCTCCTCTATTATTGAGAATAGATTCCATTCCAAAGTCTGATATTACTACTTTCGAGTTTGTGAATGTGAGTGTCATGCATGATAAGTTTCAGGTTCTTATTAAGACAACTAGACACTAAATTTCACTTATACTTCTTGCATCGCTATGCGAAAATTGTATTAACAAATGGTTGCTCAACTAAAAATTTATAATTGGAATGTGTTTGGGGATATTTCCAAAAGGATCTCAGTGGCTGAAAATCTATTTTACAAATTGAAGGACGATTATTGTAATGATCTAGTGCAAAAGGTGGGTGTGATGAATGGTTAAAATAATCTCAATGAGGCTATCCAAACTAAAAATGATTTTCCTTAAAAGTAAATATACTTATGTAAACTATGCAGGGGAAGATAGAAATTTCAAGTTATTCCATGTATGCATAAAACAAAAGAAACAAGCTAATGTCATATTAAAGATTAAAGAAGAAAAGAGGGAATGGTCATATACCTAAGAATTAATTATTGAAAGTGTGATTAATTATTTTCAGAAGTAGTTTATAAAATCTGAGGTGGATCTTACTGGTTTCGCCCGTGATGCTCTTCCTAATGCCTTTAATGTTACTTGTAACCCTCAATTCAATGTTATACATAATGATAAGAAAATTCTACATGATTTACAATCCATTAATGCCAGAAAAACAATTGGGTCAGATGGATTTACTTCATCCTTTTACTTCTACACTAGGAATATAATCAAATTTGATTTTGCTCCTGCCATTCAAAACTTTTTTTCCCTTATTTCACTCCCACATAAAAACTTCTGATGCTATGCGATCATTTTGATTCTTAACGTTGATTTCAAATACAAATGGGAGAACTTCAAACCCATTAGTCTCACTTCAGTGGTCTCAAAGGTTATAAGAAAAATAATTGTTAAAAGACTTCAATCTACTCTTCCTATCTCGATCAGCCCTTAACAGTCAGCCTTCATAGTGGGAAGATGCATTACTGATAATGTTTTGATTGTCTAAGAACTTCTACAAAACCATGAACACAAATGTAGAGGTGGTAATTTAAGAAATGTTTATGATAGTATAAGCTGGGATTTCATTCTATCTATTCTAAAAGATAAAGGGTTCTTGAATGATTTTTGCACAAACTCATTAAGATTTTTCTTAAAAACTAATTTCTATTATATCATTATTAATGGTTAAAGTTAGGGGCACTTCAATTAGGTATAGGAATAAGCAAGTAGATCCCATCCCTCCAATTATTTTCATTATAATAATGGATTATCTGTCTATATTACTAAACAACCATCTTGCTTCTTATCCTAATGGCTCTTATTCAACAAAAGACTGTGAGCTTGTATCAAATTTGGCTTATACTGATGATTTCATGCTTTTTTCCAATGCAAAAGAAGAGAAATAAAAAGAAAATTTAGCGTATTCTCCAACATTTTGAGAAAATTTCTAGCATGCACTTAACAAGGACAAATGTGATATCATTGCGAGCAAGAGGGTTTCGGTGGATAATAGAAAGTGGATTGAAAAATATAATGGATTTGCCATCAAATTGCTTCCCTTAAAAAACTTTGGTATTCAAATTCCAAAGCTAGAAATAGAAATTTGATTTTTGATGAAGTGCTACAAAAAATCACTAAAAGAATCTGAATTTAGGAAAATTCTTTTCTCACCTTTGGAGGTAGGCTTACTCTCTTTCATAATGTCCTTACCTCCCTACCTTTATACATCCTTCAAGCTGCTAAGATGTCCAAAAGCATGTAATTTAGGCTTGAAAGGATCTTGGACTAATTCTTATGGGTTGGTCATGGGAAGGGCTTTCATTGGACTTCATGAAGGAGATTACGTAAACCCTAAAATGACCATGGGCTAGGTTTTAGAACCTTTACTATGGTAATGAAGATCAATTTTTAGAAGTTGCAGATTAAAATCAGTGCTCAAAGTTGTTTATGGTCTCAATTCATGACGATCAAATATTTTAAAAGCTTTCATCCGCTTCTTTGCACCTCTAAAATTAATAATTCAATTATTTGGAAGGAGATACTTAAAAATCAGGGATAAGGCAGAGAATTTCATTATTTGGGAGCCTGGGAAGGGTGATGTTAACTTTTGTCTTGATGATTGGCCACTAATGAGCCCTTTAAAAGAACTGATTCAGCTTGATTCCACCAATAATCTGAGGATAGTAGATATGTGGTTTGATGAATGTTTGGACTTGATGATGCTTAAACAGCTAGTTGGTTCTGATTTGTGGGTAACATCTCTAACGTCCTTTTGATAGAGGAAAAGATGATGGAATGAGAATCCAAGAAACTCAAAAGGGTTCAGTTTTAAAATTATTGAATGTAATCTACACTCACCTCAGATCCAAGCAGGAAGTGGCCACATAAAGGAATGCTTTGTTGAAACCATCTTAATCCTTTTTTGCTTGAGTTTGCAATTCAAATTACTCCCAATGGATGATGGTTTGGTTTGGATTCTATTTAAGAGTTTGAACCATTCACTATTCCTCTATGAAAGCCAATAAAAAAAGCTTATTGCTAGATCATATATTCTAAGGAGAGAGGACGAGAAAGATAGACTTCATCAAAAATGAGGTCAACACAATGTTAAATATTTCATTCTAGCAAACTTTTGAACCAAATTTATTAAGGGTTAATTTTTCCAAAAGATATGACACCCTACTCTTAACTTATAATTCATTAATATTTTCTTCTTGAATGATGTTTATTAAATTATTTGTGATAGATATTTTGCTCATATGAAATTTTATTCATGGTTGATAGATTTTTTTTTTTTTTGTTAATATGATGGAAACAAACTCTATAAGCATTGAACTAGTTTTATTATTGTATGAGGACTTATGTTCCATATCATGTCATACTTTTTTAAAAGCATAATTTAATTCAATTCTTTTTTCATCATTAAAAGTTTGTATATTATATATTCAATAAACAAATGATATATTATGACATAAATTACCAAAAATATATTTAGAATATTATAGAAAAATCATATAATAAATTGAACAAGTTAAAAGATATAAAATATTTAATATTACATATTACATGGCATGTTAATATCTCATAAATCCCTATGTTAAACTATATATATATATATATATA